>JBCFYV010000003.1:23808169-23853547 GCA_039000515.1 Timema cristinae | reverse complement strand
GGTTGGGTTGGGGACCCCCAATTTTAAACGTGGGTCCCCCTTTTAATCTCATCTCCCCTACCTTTTACATATTAGCATAAGTACGAATAATCTGACGGGGTAGGAAGACGTGGTGCTAGTAGTAAATAATAATATGTTATTCCTTTTAGTGTAATTTTCGATTTTGATTGTATTTGTATTATACTAATATTACCAATGTAGTCGTTTATTTTTCACTATGTGTCATAGTTAATATTTAGTAATGAAAAAATGAAAATATTTGTATAATTATTATTGATCCAATAAATGTAGTTTTAGAATAAATCAGCATTAGCCTACTATATCATGTTTTGATGTAAAAATGTATGCATACTAATAAAATTGTATTTACTATTAAATAGTAAATAAAATTTCATTAATTAATATTTATTATCGATTTAATTATTAATCTTGTAATTTAATGATATTCAAAGTTCTGGCATGGTATAGATTCAAGGATACTTTAGGCACTTGGCAATTATTCATTTTCATCTGATGTTGTTCACAACTTAAAGGTATTTATTTTCTAACAATATAAATTATCATATTTTGATTGCTGTTCAACAATTAGGATACTGCCTCGTAAAATTGGTCAGTTATTTGTGGGAGGATTGGAAACACTTTCGCATCAATGAAAATCACCAAAGCTACAAGAGAATTGAATAATAAAATAATTGAATGCAAGATTCATGACAACCAATGGACATTTATGCGAGAAAGGACTGACAAGTCTTTCCCTAACAGCTACAATACAGCACAAGGTAAGTCATTGTTACTTTTGGAATATGATGGTATATATTATTATTATCATCATCATATTCTTTGATTATAAGACACCATTGATTGTAAGACGCACCTTAATTTTAAGTACCACCAACAGAAAAAGCTTTGTATTTAAGAAAATAGATAAAAATTAAACGCTAAAATACTTTATATCTAAGAAATATTATTACAGAATTCAATTTACTAACAACAATAGTACCTACCTTATTTATCAGTAGGTATAGCTCTCTAAGAAAAACCTCTTTTCACTTTATGAGTTACTTGTAATATATTTGGAAGAAGGTACCGTAAAGATATATAGAAACACATAAAAGCCACAGACACACTTTGGCTTTTACAACAAAAAAGAACCCTCGTCCAGTTACATTGCTGCCATTAGACAAAGAGGTAATGGCTGCTTTTTGCAGAAAATTGATCTTTAGTGCCCATTCCCCCAACCTAGGTTTCATTCTATCAGAACTCATCAGGGGGAAGTGTGAAACGCGCAACACAACTTCCTCTCCAATGTGTCAATGCGCGACAGGAAATTAATGTTTTTTTTTATTATGTGGCCATTGTGAGTGAGTACTTGTAGATTGTAAAATTATTTAGCCATTGGGCCACCTCATTGTTAAACATTGTGAATTGTATGGAAAGATGGTGAAGATTAAATGTTGTCTTTCCATATGAATTAAGTTGCTTATCTAATGTTTTTATTCAACAGCTGTTTGCAACAGTATTCTAGACCCGGTGACAACTCACAAGCTGTTAGACTTTATTGAGCAGCATCGGTGGCTGCCCGACCATGATCTCATGCCACCTCCCAATAAAATTTCTCGAAGATGAATGATTAAAAAAAATGACTGCAAGTGGTGAAGAATGGAACATCATTTTTCGCTAATCTTTAATGACCATTTATTTTGTTCTTATTGTGGTATTTGAGGCAACCAATAAACTAATAATGATCATTTTTCAGGTATTTTAAAACTTTTTAAAAATGGATTATTGGGCTAAATCATTAAGTGGAAATTAAAGTAGATCACCATATATATCTAAGGTTTGCTAGGAGCCCATTAGTTGATTGTGCCCACAACCGCTATTTTACATGTTATCTGTATGTATTTGCAAGTTCTCCCCTAGCAAACATTAGGTAAGCAAGTATGCAAGTCTTCTTTTAGCACTTAAATATTTTAAAAGAAAATTACTTTTGATATTGTTTGTATTTTCACAATTTGGAGCTGGAATAACAAGATATCTAATTTAGTGTGCTCAGTGCTTTCATTTGTTTAAAAAAAATACTGGATTACAAAAAGAATAACGTTCAATTTAATTTTATTATTTTAAACCTTACCTTGGTGAACTTATATTAAATAGTAAAACGTATTTTCAGATATGAAATAAATTTAATATTTAATTTATTCTAGTGTTTTTACTTATTATCTGGAGAGCCTATAGCACACATTTAATAAAGGTCAATTCTAACGCTTCAAATAAATTACTAATCATCCATTTATACAAAATTTGTCATAATTCCTGTTTTTATCAATTCTGATTCTTAAATTTTAGCCTCGATTTTTTGTTCGTTTCTGGATCCCTAAATAATTTTCCAAGCATCATACCTCACATTAAAAATATGTTTCGTATTTATTTACTGTGATGTAGTAGATTAGCAAAAATTATGAAATAAAAACGTAAATACTAAAAGAAAACGGCTGTTTGATTTTTATTTGTCGGCACTTAAATGAAACAACAAATAAACTAGTGATATGCAGTGAAAAATTACTGAATTTTGAGTTACTTTAATGCTAGAACTTACTTGAGAGCTAAGAGTTGAGGTATCAAAAACTATTAAAATCTGCAGATCACTATTGGACACTTAACTCTCTGTTCAGGTTATACATATATGAATTACGATAATGAGTTAGGGATGAGGAAGGTTGAAATTACTCGTATTTGTGTAGGAGAGTGGAAAACAACCCTCAGTACACCGAGCCGGGATTCAAACCCTGATTTCCCTGTCATTGGCAGTCTAATCTATTGCGAGAGTGATGTTTTATACCATGGGGCCACCAAAGCAGGTGCTTAATGTGTTGAATAATAATACAAAGGGGTATCATAAAGCTTCAAGACTGGTTCTGTAAAATGTAAATAAATTACCTGATATAATTTGGCCCTATCTCCTTCATAGTAGTTCTCTTGTGCAGCACTACAAAGATTCTAGTACTTTTTAAACTTTTGGAAAGCTCTCTGTAAGTCCTGGTTTCGAAGTGTGCACAACACCGCCTGCGATTCACACTTGATCTCATTCACGGTGTCGAACCAACGACCCTTTAGCTTTAAGTCTATCTTAAGGAAGAGGAAGAAGTCACTGGGGCTAAATCTGGTGAGCACGGGGGATGAGGACCAGATCCAACACTCGTCCCCTTTGATGATCTTTGACATGAAGGTTGGGTCATTCAGAGCATGTTGACGGAGTTCCTGACAAACTTCAGCACAGTACTCCTGTTTGAGGGTCAGAAACCTGGGTACGAACTTAGTGACAACGAGGTGCATGTTAAAATTGGATATGAGGATTGTCTGCACTGATTCGCGGTGATCCTCGTGCACAAGTTGCCTAACTCTGTCCACAATTTTCGGATTTGTGCTCGTGGAAGGTCACCCTGATCTCTCTTCATCTTTCAGTGACGTTCTGCCGCTCCTGAAGCGCGAGTGCCACTCATAACACACCGGACAGCTCATAACTTCATTGTCATAAGTCTTCTGCATAATTTGGAAGGTCTCACCTTTTATCTATGCAGTACTCAATTGAACATACATACTAGGCCTATTATTTGCTAATTTTGTTGATTTAGTGTCAAAAAGGTTATTACGTTCAAGATTTAATCAAATATGTTGTGTGAAGATCTTAGAAAATAAAACAAGTGATTTAAAGTTGATAAAAGCATTCAAGAACTCCCAAAAAGTGTTTACACTGAATATTTTCGACAACTTAATGTCAAAACAATGGGCATTTATGCCCAGTCGTCCTACTAAATTAACACTTAAGTGAACAAGAGGGTGGTTTGGATGGTTAAAAATAATAAAATGCATATTTTATTTAAAGAGAATTCTCGAAACTTAGTTAAAAGCTTAGAATATAAGGATATTATAGTTCTCTATAATGAGTTTAGTGCAATTTATTCACTTCAGGATAGCTAGATATAGCTACTAATTATCGGTTTCAGATAAATTTAGTAAACTTTTATGATTAAAAAACTAGGGCCTAAACCAAACTTCATGTAAACATTAAGCTAGGGCCTACTTTGGTTATTTGCAGTCTTGGCTGCAATATTTCATAGGCCTACAACTCACATTAATGTGGATAGTAATTACTACTGTATGTATGATGTTTAAAAATGAGGTGGCCCAATGGCTAGATAATTTTATAATAAAGGAAATTGATAAAACTAAAGAAAAAGGAAAAATAAACTACTAAGAATAAATTTGATGAAGAAAGTCCACCTAGGGAAAGAGGAAAAATGTGGGAAGAATCCAATGCACAAAGGTGACATCTTCCTTTCTTCTGTCTTCTATAAGTAGAAGTAGTCACACACACATTTTAACACAAATAAAATATTTCAGCATTGTTGCCTTTATCAAACACAAAGAATGGATCACTCAATTTTTAATTTTGAAAGAAACGATGATGATGATGATGATGGTGATGATAATAGATAAGAAAATAATTATAATAATAAAAAAAATATTTAAAAAATAATAATAATAATGTTAATTTGAAAAATAATAATATTATAGAAATAAACTATCTTCTGTTGAGGTCTGGTGGTAATCTTGATTTGGTAATCCATTGGTGGGCCAGTTCCCACTGTCTAAGTTGAGAACTGTTGCACTGTTTGGGAAATGCTCTTAATATTTTGGTGGTGTAGCAGGTTTGAAAGTCCTGGTTGTGGGTACTAGCATGGATGGGTACAGGCTTGTCCGGATCTTTGTGGTTTGTGTCAAAACGATGATTGTTCATTCACTGTCTGGGAGAACTTGTAGTGAGGCCTATATATTCTGCATCACATGATTTGCACTGTAGTTGATATATCAAGTTATTGGTTTGCAATTGTAATAGCCAGGGATTTTGTATTCCAATTTGGTTACTTTGCTGTTGAAGTATGTAGCTGGTAGGTGGATTCCACATTTGCTGCAACGGGTGCTACCGCAGGGGTGTGAACCTTTGGTAGTCGTTTCTCTTCTCGGATTCTCTTGGGGTCAGGAAGTTTGGGATGGACTAGAATATTGTGGAGATTGGGTGGCCGTTTGAAAGTGACTTCTTGGTGGTAAACTAAGAAGGTTTTGGGTCTGGGCAGAACTGGTTAGGAATTTGTAACCACTTTTAAGGATAGTGTTGATATGTTGTAGACCAGGATGGTATTGGGTTGTGAGAGGGATGTCCTAAACTTTTTTTGGGGGGTTGTAGTCATCCCTGGAGAGTGCTCTGGAGATTTGGTTGTCTATTAGAGGCTTGGGGTAACCTCTACTTTGGAAAGCTGTGGAGAGTTGTTTACAATATTCAGTTAAATCGTCAGGTTCTGAACATATCCATTTGGTTCGTGTGGCAAGGCTGAATGGTAGAGACCTTTTTGTGTATGAAGGATGGCTGCTATGATAGTGGAGGTATTGTTGGTGATTGGTGGGTTTTATATGTACAATGGTATGAATTTGGTTATTTTCAAAGAACAGATTCACATCAAGGAAGGTAAGAAAGACTATGTGATTTATTGTGGGTGAAGTTTAAGGGGCTGCAATTGTTTGAGATTATCTAGAAAGACGTCCAAGGATTCTTTGGAGTGAGACCAGATCATGAAAATGTTGTCGATGTAGCGAAGCCATAGATAGGGTTTGATGGGCTGAGAATGTAGAAAGTGTTCTTCTAGTAGTCCCATGTAAAGATTTGCATACGAAGGAGCCATGTGTGTACCCACAGCTGTGCCCTTTATCTGTAGGTAGTGTTTGTCTAGAAAACGAAAGTTGTTAAATTGAAGAATCATCCTAGCCAGTTCCACCAGAAAAGAAGTGGTAGGTTTGGACCCAGGAGGTCTGCGCTCTAAGAAATGCTTCATTGCCGACATTCCATGCACATGAGGGATGTTAGTGTAGAGTGCTGTGACATCAATAGTGACCAGAAAACAGTTCGATGGAAGATTTTTGATTTTGTGAATTTTGTCTAAGAAGGGTTTTGTATCCTGTATGAATGACGGAAGTTGTTTTACAAAGGATTGTAGGGTGTGAATCAACCAGAGATTAAATTCTCTCAGTTGGAGAGCCGCAACCAGATACAATCAGATGGCCAGGCAGAGGTCTTATTTCTTTGTGGATTTTAGGGAGGAGATACAGTGTGGGAGTTTAGGTTTTTTTTGGAAAGAGAAGTTGAATTGAGTTGGTGAGATTCTGCCGGGGTCCTTCACGTTGTAGGAACTCTTTAATCTGCGCGTTGTTATCTTCAGTTTGGTCTTTTGTGAGTGGTCTGTAGATGGAGTGGTCGGATAGCTGAGTTTGTGCCTCAGTGATGTAGTCGATACGGTTCAAGATGACTGTAGTGAAGCCCTTGTCTGCTGGTAGGATGGTGATATCAATATTGTTTTTTAGTGCTTTGATAGCTTTTTGTTTATTGGTGTTGAAGTTCCGTTTCAAAGGCCTCAACAGAAGATAGTTTATTTCTATATTATTATTTTTCAAATTAGCATTATTATTATTACTATTTTTTAAAAATATCATTTTTTATTATCATTTTTCTTATCTATTATTATTATTATTATTATTAAAATTCAAAATGGAGTGATCCATTGTGTTATTTGTACTCTCTTCTTCTTTGTTTGATAACAATGCCAAAATATTATTTTATTTGTGTTAAAATGTGTGTGTGACTACTTCTATTATAGAAGGCAGAAGAAAGGAAGATGTCACCTTTGTGCATTGGATTCTTCCCACATTTTTCCTCTTTCCCTAGGTGGGCTTTTTTCATCAAATTTATTCTTAGTAGTTTATTTTTCCTTTTTATTTAGTTTTATCAATTTCCTTTATTATAAAATACTGTATATGATTCAGTTTAAATATGATTACATCATTAAAGTTTTGCTGAGGCATATTAAACAGATTAGGCCTACTTTTTTATTATATTATCACCTGAATTATCAGTGTGTTGATAGTGAATAGTAATCCACTTTGATTATGTTGTGTTTCAAAGAATTTTTTTTTTTACATTTAGTGTAAGCGTACTATCCCCATTCTTGGCCTACATTATAATATAGGCATATTTAAATTTATATTATATGAAACACACACAAAAAAAGATTATTATATTGGGCTAATGAGATGGCAAGCTTAAATCATGTAACACAAAACACCTAATAAATTGTAAAAACTAGCAAACATAACCTTGTAATGCAAACCAAAGGACAAGTAAAATGTCTGCGCAACTTAGCGTCACGCTACTAGGAAAATATTTGTGCTCGCAAAGTGGTCAGCCATAATAACTTTTGACACAAAGTCTAGCGTCTCTTTGCTAACGGTCACAAATTTGCTTTGCGTCGTGGTCATAAACGCCCTGCAGATCAGTTTGGAACATAATCCTATCCAACATATCTTTTCTTCCCACCATGACACAAGTCTTCTCTCTTTTCCACAATTCTCTGTATGTCCAGAAGGCCAATCTCTAGTCCAAATGGGGGAGGGGCAACGGCGTGAAGTAAGGGAATGCCTGCGGTGGTGAAGTACAGAGAGGACTATGTGTGCCATGTGACCACAACGATAGCTGTGAAGGCTCTGCAGGAGTGATGGCTAATGGGGCTTTGGTGAAGGTAGTATAGGCCCAGCGAGCCAGTAATGGTTATACAACTCTTTTAAAATGTTGAATAAAATTAATTTAATTCAACAAATTTTCAAGAAAAGAAATAACAAAAATTCTGAGTACTAGAATTTTTTAAGTTTTGTAAAAATCTTTGAGCCGAGTTCATGTAGCTACCAACCTGACTTGAGCTCAAATTTTTGATTAGTCGTACACTTTAAAAACAATATAATACTTATTGCAATATTTTTATCAAAATCGCTAGCATCTCTCTGGTGTCTGTCTCCCTTTATTTCATGCCATAAAGTGTGACAAACCATGATATGTTTACTTGAAAAGCAAGTTAAAAGCTGTTTATAGAGGAATGTTTATTTACATTTTAAAGAGTAAATCTATACTTACAAAATAACATGTCCTGACTGACTGATTCATCATCTCCGAGCGCAAACTATCAAGGCTACAAGCATGAAATTCGGACTGTATATTCAATTTGTTATGTAGGCACCCACTAAGAAAGGATTTTAGAAAATTCCACCCCAAAGGGGTCAAAATATGGGATGATAATATGTATGAAAGTCCGTCATTTTGAAAGTTACATAAACAAAATTTTGTATTTCGGTTATTGACGTAAAACAAATAAATACGTGTTTCAGGAATTTTGGAAATTTTATTTAATAAGGGATGAAAAAGGGGGTGAAAGTTTGTATCGGACTTGCATTATTTTTGATCTGAGGTCAAGTTATGGTCATCAACGTAACGTAATATTTTAATTAATCTGTAAATACATATGTATATTTCGTATATGTATATAATCAACTTCCACGCGAGCAAATCCGCGGGCAACAGCTATCTAGTATTGTATAAATGTGTTTAGATTGACAATTTTAGGTGACAACATTCATTCTTGGGTATTGGTTAGATGTTTTAGACGCCTAGATATAGAAATAATTTCAACATATAAAAGATTTTCAAAAAACAACTGTCTTAGAATTTAAAAAAAAATCATTCATCCCTATTTAGCCTTTCACTATAAATTCTTTGGTTTCTATTAAAATATGTATGTAGAGCAAAATCTTTCTAATTATATATGGCTGGTCACCAAAAGTAGGATGTACCGAGAAAGAAGAGCCTAAACAACAATATTAATAACATAACATGATTTTATTTAAAATAAAACATATTTTAAAATACATAATCAAAATACCATATGTATTAATATAAATAATTATATTTAATACAAATATTTTCTTCACTAAGAAACATTTCAAATCAAATATTACTTTCAATTAACTTTTTATACAAAACATATTATGTAGTGTAAAAGTATTATTTTAAAAATAACCAATATAGTTTTAAAATTATTATTTTATAATCATTTACCAAATGTGTACTAATTGATCAATTATAGAATTACAATCCAAGCATTACTTAACAAGTTATGAAATTACTTTTATTAAATTGTATCTGTGCAACAATGGAAGATTATAGGGCTCTGCAAGTTTTAGAATGTTAAGCTCAAGCCTTTAATACTCTCGAGTTCAAACTCGACCACTTCATAAGTTCATAAAATTGATATGTTTTACTATTTCTGTAGTGCATTGTATATAAGATGATGGACATCTCTTCTCTGTACTGTTTAGGTTCATAGCAAAATGTACATTTGGCATATTGTGTTATTTTTACTACAAAAATATTAATAATATAAGATAAGAATTTAAAATATAGATTTCATTTTAAATATTTGAGTCTTTTTAAAAGTATATTCGTTGAATTAAAGCTCGAATCACCACCTGGGAGTGTTCTAACAAACTGGCCCAGACTCGTCTCATAATGTAAAACCTTGAGCTCGCAGACCTCTAGAAGAGAGTTAATGTCATAATTATAGATGGGCTGAAAACTAATTTAAAATTTTCTTTCGAAACTCAAATTCAAATATATATAAAGTTAAAAACCTACAATTTTAGTCATATTGAAAATTAACTTTAACAAAGTTGTTGAAAGTTTGGCATCACCGACAATTGCTATTTTGTTTGTAATATCTAATGTGTTATAAAGAACAAAGAGGAACCTACATTGGTGGTCATATGGTTTAACATGTCACTCTTGTGTTAGACTATATCGCCTATGATGGGGAGATTGAGGTTCGAATCTCAGTCGGGTGTACTAAGGGATGTTTTACCTTTATGGTTCGCCACTCTGTTTCCATGTAAATATGGTACATTTCCTCTCAAATTCTACCAATATCAATAACGTAATTTATATACACATATAGGTAACACAAACATGTACTAAGATGCAATGAAAAATCTTGAAAAAAATTGATATTTTTGGGTAAATTAATCAACTTCACATGATTTTTTCTTCTCCTTTTTTGTAATTTAACTGTATTTTTAGCTAAAGAAACATAAGTTTAGTGTATTCCCAATTTTATAAGTCTATAAAATTCCCTTTACTATTTACATAAAATTGTGATTTCAAGTTAATCTCAAATTTCTTGACTATAATAGTAGTCATAATGTGTGCTCTTCCTATTCTCAAGTTCCAAGATGTTGCAAATACATAGCTCAGAGGCTGGACTCAATATTCCTATATTGCCAGTGTGTACCATCACGTAGCAATACCTTGTGTTCCCTCAGCAACTTGTTCAAGTGATGGTTGACATTGACGGCCGCCGCCGCATGGAGTTCTTTCGGTGTTTCCTACACATATCACACTTCTCTATAAACATTGCACTTTATAAAAGTTCAAACTTAATCAAATTTATTTTTCACTAAATTCTATAAAATAATTCAAAGTAAGTGATAGGGAAGGAAGCCAACCTGATGTTGTGATCACGATAACTTAACGTAACAACTCTAGCAAAACAGACAACGAATATGGACTGTCTGGAAACAAAATGTTAACCAAAATAAACCAAATCATTTAGAGATGATTAGGTTAAAGGTACTTGCAATAGAAGATTTACTGGCTATACAAAATAAAGTGTAACGAGAAGATATGACGTTTTAGAATTCGCAAAACTTGGAAAATAATTATGTACTGAAGAATTCTACTTTAATACCATAAACAAAAGAAGTACTAAATAACCTTGCTGACGTCACTTTCAACATGAATGGCTAATTAATTAGTGATCTTCACTAAATGTGAAACTTCTCTCTGGAGCGTTTCTCGTAAACTACTTAGACAATCACGGTAGTTTTTTCAGAATTATTATAAAAACCTTATAGGATATTATTAAAATTCCATATTCCAATTAGTTTGTTTGAAAAGTTGTTTTATAATAAAAACTTATAATGAGGTTTTTAGTGCAGACATATTTTCCCTCCATGTAAAAGTTTTTTCTAATGAAGTGTAAGTGTACAAATGATCATGAACTGAATTTATTTTGATTATAAGATTCATTTCTCTAACACCAATACATTTCACAGTTTGATGTGTTTTTGCTACAAGCTCTTCACACGCGCCAGGTTTTCAATAAACTGAAGATTGCCAGAAACACCGGCCCGTCATTCCGTTTCTACATTTATTTTTCCTGATCTAATATTACTAGCTTTACAACAATTACTATTATGTTAAATACTTTAAATAACTTTTGATTGTGGACCCTATATATAACATATTCTACCTTTCTTGTAAATTAGTGGATATATAAATCTTAAACTTATAATTATTGTCTACTTTGAACTACAATAATTCAGCTCGGTCTTTAATACGTCTACCTTCTGTGTTAAGGGTCCCGGGTTCAATTCCCGAACATGTTATATATTAACCTTTGGTGAATTGTCAGCCTAGGAACTGGATATTGAAAATTTCATAGTTCTGTATTAATTTATTTTATAAGCTGTGTGATGGTATCATAAGTGTGTTCAGAAAGTGCACATTAAATATACTCAATTAAAAAAAAGAACCAAAAAAGATTAAAGGGATGTAGTGTGTTAAACAAACCAACTCTTATTATTACTTCCATTATTAAATCACTATTATAATGTCGTCCAGCCTCCCTTCAAGCACAATCGTCAATCAGTGACCAAACAGAATGACGGACCGATCTAACAATTTTCAGTTTGTCAAAAACCTGGCGTGTGTGAAGAACTCGTAACTAAACACATTAAACTATGAAAAGTATTGGTGTTAGAGAAATGAGTCTTATATCAAAATAAAATTCAGTTCATGATGATTATTTATATTCTTTGTTATGATACTGTATTGGAGCCCTCTCGTATATTAAAAAGTCATGGATGAAGTGCATTTTTCTTTAATGTACTGTATGTAAAATATCCTTTTAATATTTCATCCATGGAGAGTCACACGCTTTCCAGAAGTAATTTCAATCAATATATTGCACAATGAAACTTTTTTTTTCTTTAAAAAATCAACTCTGTAGTATTTAGCAAAATCTTGTGACTCACTGGTTCCCTCTATCCAATAGGAAGCCAGGCTTCACAACACTAGCCAGGAGTCTTTCTATAGTTAATTTAACCTGGTACAAGGAGTCAAGAGCAGGTAGGTCATATATTATTAGCTGCTAGTGCATATGAATCCATAGAGAACTCGGTAATATTAGGTAGCAATTACACAGTTCACTTCATCAAGTGGCTCGTTAAAGCAGTAACATAAATCTAGAGTATGCTGGTAATATAAGGGAATATAACATTACACAGTACATGGAACATGTAATATTGTAGAAAAACAATTCGTAAGTCATATAATTTAATATCACATATTCAGTACCGACGGTGTAATCAGTTAAATAAAACGTGTGCAACACCAAAATTCTTTATAATATCATAATTATAAATATCAAATATATTCAGATCACATAACCGCATACAAGTGCGCAGTAAGGCATACTCGCGGTGTCAGCATCGCAAAACCCAATATTGTTATAGATAATGCTTAATCACAGGGCAATATCACATTATATATATCAGTATCATCTTAATTTGTGCCATATCGCGGGTCAAATATCTCAATAAATTCAGTATCTGCACTAAAAACCTCATTATAGTTATTTCATTAGAAAACAATTTTTTCAAAGCAAACCAATTGGAATATGCACATTTTATTAATATGCTCATGTCTTTTAAGGTTTTTGTAATAAATACTAAAAAAAAACTACTGTGATTGTGCAAGTAGTTAACGAAAAACGGTAGAGTTATGTTTTAGGATTTTCGAGTAGTTGATGGTGGTAAAGATGATGCCCCTCAAATTTTCCTGACAAGAACTTATGAAGTCATCACGAGTCGCACCACCAGTACTGGTGCACATAGCCTATAGTAATACACTTAAGCTGATAAAAATTACCTACCTACCTGTTTCAAGTGTATGCATATGTTAATGACTCAACTGTGAATAGTTTACAATCTACAGCAGAAGGTTAATTGAAACTATGAGTGGAAACTAAGTATAACATGTTACATTAATTATGTACTTTTTTTTTATAGCATCACGTCTTACTACCCGTTTGGGTTATATTCTTATGTACTTATTACATTAAATTTAAGGGATTATGAAGGTTATATTTAGAAGAGATGTACCCGCATATGTGTGAAGGGAGAGTAAAAAACATTTTGAAAAAACCAACCTTAGTATACCTGACCAAGATTCGAACTTGATCTCCCTGTCATTGGCAGTCTATTATACTGCGAGAGTAGCGCCTTAAACCATGCGGCCACCGCATGCGGGTTACTATGTGTTCTTAAGTCAACTTAAATGTGTTCTACTTATACACACTAGATTACAAGTACATTCCACCAAAATGTATGTTGTCCAGCCTCATCACTTCTCCGTTCAGAAATGAAAACTTGCCGCAGATTCTACCAATGAGGTTGCCAGACACACTTAAAAGTTGTGATAAGTTATAAAAACACAACAGCAAGTAGATTATTGGTACACTCCCTTCACCCTAAAAGGTAAGCAAACCTGCAAGTTGTTTGGTTCCATCCTTCAGGGTAAAGGGGAGTCTACATATGAAAACCAAAAAAGCACAATTTAAAGAGTAATAAAATCAAACTCACTCTGTATATAATTTTGACAAGCTCATGTTCTGTGAGTTTTTGGAAAGTTTTTTCCTTTAGAATCTGAAGAATTTGTCCCTCTCTCTTGTTCCTGTGGTCGATGTAGTATTGAATTTTTGTCACAGGAGACTATACAACAAAAACATTCGGGTGTAGTAACATGTTTACAACAGCACATTTTAAAATCAGGTGTTTTATTTATTCAGTTAACAATGAATAGGTTATTAGACAAAATGAAGATTAATTCCACAGAGTAAAAATATTTATACAAATATCACAAAACACATCCTTTTTACTTTCGCGCAACCCTCTTCCCCTCCAGTTTTTATTCTGTCTATCTCGGCCTAGAACCAAGACCACTTTACGATCAGGCTAAAACTTGGTCTAGACTTAGCTATGGGTTTAATAAGGTTCCCCAGTGGGGTTTTTGGAATCAGATATCCAACCCTAAAATTAAAGATAGCTTACTTTAGGTTGAAAAGAGAAAAAGGCGAATTTCTCAAAATCGGCTATAGCGTAACGATTTTGATTAAAATTTGTGACCGAGTTTTATTTACTATTACAAACAAAATGGTTCATCTCATTTTTCCAGAAAATTTATAAAACCAATAGTTTCTGTGTATAAGCATGTATGTTTTAAATGGCTGTTTTGAAAATGGGAAATTGATTTTATGCTCTTTG
The DNA here is from genome assembly GCA_039000515.1 of Timema cristinae. Lineage (NCBI taxonomy): Eukaryota > Metazoa > Arthropoda > Insecta > Phasmatodea > Timematidae > Timema > Timema cristinae. Next base: position 23,839,237 of record JBCFYV010000003.1, on the reverse strand, counting down.
GTGGACATAGATGTTCCTATTTACTCAATGTCTCTCTAGTGTATATTATTTCATTTATGCTCTTTGGTTGAATATGATGTTCTTTTTCCCCATTATTTTTCTTCAAAAATGTATATTTTTTTCATACACCTTACAAGATTTAAAGTAATTGTCTCCAACTTTAGGTCAAGGAGCAAGAACGTCTGTACAGTGCACCGTATCATTTATTTGGTAGGAATAGAAGGCTAAATAGAATGTATGATTTGTATACAAAATGAAGTTTGTGTTACTATTTTGATATCTAAATGGAGTTTGTGTAGTTGAGGTTGTTCTCTCCTACGCTCTCTTTTATTTGTAGACCTATTTAATCTTAAGACCAAATGATGAGGGTAATTAAAAAATGGCATATAAGCAAAATGTTATTTTGTGAGACAATGTTAATAAGGAAGTAATAAATCAATCCATGTGAGGTACAGCTGGCTAAAAAGAGGTAGGTGTATAAACCAAATGGGTAGTAAGCCATGGTGCTAAAAAAATGTATCAACCTCGGTTTTTAAAATATCTGTATGAAATTTTTGAGAATGCAGCTGAAAACATGGTGTCCTTTTTAGGTTCCTTACCTCAATTATTATAACATGCATGCTATTTTGTTCCAAAATGAATAATTAATAGATAATGAATAATTAAGATACAGTGTTAAACACGTTCATATTTTATGTCATAATAACGGTATTTTTATTTTGTAAATCAATGATAAAACTGAAGTATTTAATGATTTAAATGGCTATGATTAGAGCAGTCATGAAGACTATTTTAGGGGATAATATTATATTCAAACTATAACTAAAGTTTTCCATTCTTAGCATAGTAACTCGACAAGAAGTAGAACAATAAAATGAATATAAGGACAAGTTACATATTACCTCTACAACTGGTCCATGGCCAGGGTAAATGATGTCAGGATTAAGTTGTAAGATTATATTTAGAGAGTTCATGTAGTCGTAGAGATTCTCAAATACAGCTGTCCCTTCGCCAAGTATACAATCCCCACTAAATATAGCCTGTTCCTCCACAAGACAGAGAACAATGTGGTCGGTCGTGTGACCTGGTGTGTGAACTACTCTGCAATTTTTAAAAAACTACATTGTTTTATATTAAGATGAGTTAAGATTTTGGGCAAGATTGTTAAAGAGCAAATTTAAATGAAACTGAGTTATGTTTTGATCAATGATTTAATCTGTATGTATAAAAGTTAGAAATGATTAAAATCTCTCACTCGAAGTATCTGGCTGGACCTTTCAGGGGTGATTTTTGGGGATTGAGGGTGTCGGAAAAACACGATAACCCTATTATTTTTTTTAGATGGTATAGGTTCACCATTTACACGTCTATAAAATCTTTAAATATAGCTATTAAAAATAAGTAAAATATTCATGGATATCTTCAAGCTCTTGACTGACTATAAAAACAACTTATAGTTCAAGTTGTATGCAACCAGAAATCACTGCTAGCATATTTTTTCGTCAAATGAGGGTTGTCATGTTTTTGCCCCGGCCCCCTCAATTGATAATGGACCATTGCTGATAATGACCTTGAAAGTTATCTGTGGAACCGCAAACCTCTTGAGTAGAGTAGTGAATAAACACTACAAATAGGCCTGGACTCTAGGCAATTTTCTCAATTTAAAAAAAAAAATTATTATTAAATAATAAAATCCTGATGTAAACAATATTTTTATTCCAAACAACCTATTTTTTAAAGCTAATATTGACCTTATACAAATCAAACACATACTACCTTAGAGTTGCTCCTTGTGTAACAATTTTATCTTCATTTTTCAACCATTTCAGAGTAATATTAACAGGTAAACACTTGGAAGCAGAAATATCATCTTTGAATTTCCATACAGAGCAACTTTTACCTGCAGTGCAGAACATGTTTTATTTTAAATTAATATTATTCAATATCAAGTTATGGTTGTAAATTAGTGTAATCATCTAACCACTCATTTTATTAATCCATATTTCATTTATGTCTAGTGATTTTATTGTTTTTCTCTTTACTGTAGCTAATATTGTTAATCCAATTTTAAAATGTGTATACATTGTGTAGGCCTACAACATTTTAGTGTGCAATTGTGTGTGGACTTATTTCTTAGTCAGAAGTATGATTAACTTATTCTTAGCAGTTAAAAATGGGTGGCAATAAAGTAACTGGAACTGTAGGCTACCAAGATTTTAGCCACAAATTAAAATTTGTTCTTAAATTAATGTAATAAAATTAGATGATGGGATTTTTTTAAACACGTAGGTTAAATATGTATTTTTTATGTTGTCAAATTGAACAACAGAGCTTATACTATTTTGATTATTATGTGCCTTGTGCAGCTAGTTTTTTTTCAAGGCATTGCTAATGATATTTATTAAAGTATTACCTTACTTAACACATTACACAGAGTGATTCAAAGCTCCCTATTCAAATTTAATGGGGGATAGGTAACCCTAAAACAAACCTTTTTTGCTAATGAATGTATACCCACAAGCGTCCCCCTTAGGTGCTAAAGGGTGTTGTTGATATAAATGAAAGGAAAAAAAATGAGCAACATTGCATGCCTGACAGCGTCAACACATTGATTGCTGTAGATTTTCAAAGATTCACCAGCCTCATAAGCTAGTTGCATGTCAGCCATCTCAGAATCCGCGAAATACTCTGTGCTACATGTACAAAATCTGCGTTATGAATGACGACAAAATTATCCATTTGATGTGGTGCCCAAAAGTGTTCTCTAGCACCAAAGGGTGACGTTTTCAGACATAAATTCTTTCTTTAAAGAAAATGGTTTGTTTTAGTGTACCTTATCATTCATTAAAGTTTGTACCGAGAGTTTTGAATCATCCCATATTAAATTAACGTGGATTGGGATGATCAAGATACCATTTTCTGTGTTCTCAATGACATTCTTCACTCCGCCGATATGGTCTTGGTGCCAATGTGTGACAATAATGTGCTCCAATTCCACATTCTCTTCTTGTAGCACAGACTTTAAGCTGTTGATATACTCGGGAACATTCATATCCCCAGCATCCACCAGGATTCTTCTATGGAGAAAATATTGTAATTTTCAAGTACAAGTGAAAGTGTGGGCTTCTTGTTACCTTTGCAATCCTATTACAATGAATGAAGTCAGACACACTTGACAAGATAGGTTTTCAACTCTCACTTCTCTCCATATACAAAGTTGTGATTTCTCTGTGTTTGTTCTCTACTCATTTAATTTAGGGTTTAATGAACCAGTGCACTTGTAAAGACAGGTTCAACCAGGCCAATGTGAGCTAAGCTGGCTGTGTGGCACTATAATCTACATAAAAAACAGTATTTTACGATGATGTCCAATGTTTTATCACCCTTGACCCTCAATACTTTATATGATACTTTATAGCCCATTCAGTTTTCACTGAACTATTGATACTTGTATGACTGAAATCATTGGTTTTGTGTTTTTTGTTTAAAGGTGGGAATGTAGGCAACATGACAAAAGGTCAGTGTTTTAGCAGTTTTATTGCAAAACTTTTTTTTTGACAAAATAAATAAAATATTGCTTCAGTAGAAACGAGTTTAATTTTCTTTACACCTTAAACCATTTGGCTACTGAGGCAGCTTTCAAAAGTGTTTGAATATCTGTCATGAACATAGCGGCATTATATGAGAAAATTTTTAAACGAAGATAAAAAGTTGTCATTATATTCCATGACACAATTGACAAGTATTCAAGAACTGTTGATATCACTGTGTGAAGAAAATAAAAATAATTTCTTTATTATTATTATTATTATCATCATCATCTTGCCACCATTCAGTTATATGCACTTACGCTACTGTGTAATAATAGCGTGATTGTGAGATGAACTGAAGGACCTACAGTTTAACGTGGGATCCGAACCACGGTGGAGGCCTGGCATTCACCACATTCACAAGTTGTGATTAATACACGTCTTGTCAAGGTGTTATTATTATTATGATTACACCGCGTCTTACCTACCCTTCGGGTTATAAACGCACTTACGCTAATTTGTAATGGTAAGAGTGATTGTGAGTTGAAATGAAGGACCTACAGTTTAACGTGAATCGAACACGGTGAAGCTGGCATTCCTCACATTCACAAGATGTCTTGTCAGAGGTGAAATAAGGGTTTGACAATCAGATAAATCTGTGCTGGGACCTAGGATTGAACCCCGGACCCCCAGCACAGAAATCTGACACCTTACCCCTAGACCGCCAGGTCACCTGAACCATAAATAATGCCATATATTATTTTTTTTCTTCATACAATTTGGAAAGGGGGGGGGGGAGCGTTGAATCCCCCCCCCCCTGGCCAGGGCCTTGAGTAATTAAGGAAAAAAAACTAATATGAATCAATGCAAAATTGCTGAATCATGATTTGAAAGTTATTTACTATGGTATTTATTTAAAAAATATTTTTTATTTATGGTGATTATTGTAGATAGGTTAGACCTAAATATACCTAATCATGTAGCCTACCAGTAAGTCCTGATTTTTTATAGGAACCCACTTTCGATCACCAACATTGATTTAAAGTCACTACAACTTAACATTCTAGAAGTAGCTCATGTATTTATTTGGTCTATAAATTATTTAAATCTTAATATCTTAAAAGGCCTATAATTTAACTGAGAGGGGGTGGGGGGTTGCTTTTTTTTGCTTACAAAAGGGTTTGAGGGTCCAAAAAGGTGCTTAGCCTGCATTATACTTGAACACTCTTTAATTTATATCTACATGATTAGATAAACTAAGAATGTAAATACAAAATTTAACGATTGGTGATTCAATAATTTATGAAAATCAGTCTTTCCACCCTTATACAAAAACCTTTCAATTTAGCCAAGACTATGACTATGACACATAGATCTATATTTCCAAATAAATAAATCTTGAGATGGTTAAGTTTAATTGGGCTATATTGGTAACTAAAATACCATTTATATCTCCTAAGCTTCATTAATTGTATGAGCATTTGCTTATATCTCCAATATTAATTTTGATAAGCTTTTTATTGTTTAGTGTCTTGATGATAAAAACTATTTTTGTTACTAAACTATGGTAAAGAAAATTCTTAAAGAATCTCACTTGCTTTGAGTACTATTCCCAATATTTTTAAAACAATGTATCTGCCCTTAGGAGTGGGGTTAGGAATACTAGATTTGACTTTCTGAGGATCTAATTCTAAATTATTTGGGGTATCTTCCATGCACTTTCTAACCGTCTGATTAGGCCTATAACTTAAATCTAAGAACAGACATAGCACCCAGTCAAGGCCCTTAATTCATCACTGTGACAGGGGAACCCCACGTTTAACGAATGATACATTTTTCGGCTATGCTAAGAATCGAACCTGGGACACCTAACTCAGTAGGCCTAGACAAGCACGCTACCGACTGAGCTAAAATGTGGGACAATCTTTTTGAATCTCTGGGTATTCACTTATGTTCACCCATGTGCCAGTCGCAAACGAAAATATGATCCAAGGAGTTTGCCAACAATGTCTTGAAAATGTAAACATGTTACTACCTTTTGCCTGTTCCCACTAAGTATGTATTAGTTCCTTGTAATGTCATTGGACCAGGATTACATCCTAAAATTCTTATAACACGTGATGAAAGCCGAGTAATTTGTGGAACTATAACAGACATTTTTTTTAAAATTTTACTACGTTAAGTAGAAAATTATAGATAAGTGATGATTTGTAAATAGTATTTGGCAGTGTTGTCAGTTTTGCCAACGACCATATAAGTGTTGTAGCTAGACTAGTACTAGAAAGTCACTGGATTGTCGCTAAGCGAAAAATGCGTTTTTGTAGCATGATAGTTCAAAAAACAAAATTCTACTTCATTAGAATTTAAAATAACCAACATGCACCCGACAGAAAACTAAGGAAAGTCGCCAAATAGGTCGTTATGCGCTAAATACGAAAACGAGTCGTTTCAGATTTTTCAAAGTCGCTTAATTGGCAACATTGTGTTGTATATTTTATAGTAAATTAATTAAACTTAGTTGAAGCGTTCTTGTGTTACAAAACTATTTATTTATTTATTTCGTGATCAACATAAAAAGTAAAATTACAAACAATAGTTTTAACTAAACGTCACAAGATTTAGTTAGATAGCTACATTTCATATACAGTTTATTTTTATCCATAGTTAATCGGAAAAATTCTAATAGTTGTCTAGGTGGTCTATAAACAAAATCACCCTAGATATTAAAGTAGCACAGGATCTAAAACACTTAAGGTAAAATTGTGAAAAACTTGAATAATTTCTTTTAACACATTCTTCAAAATAATTAAATACTTTTTATTATATATTACACATAAAAATTGTTAATACTTATCTCAACTGTGTGTAATTTTTCTATATTTTATTTTGTTTTCAAGTACATCATTGACTTTATTTTAACCTTTTTATTATTTGTAATTTTCATAGTATCACGTCTACTTTTAAACCTTGTTTACACTTATTTATTTCATTACTTTCATATATATTTGTTTTTGATTAATTTGTATTACATACATAAAACTCCATTATGTGAGTCCACAAGCAAGCTGTAGCGACCGAGCAGCAGCCACCATTAGAGATGATAGTGCCAACAATTGGGGTTAGAGAGTGTCATGTGGTCAGCATAATGAGCCATCTGGCCAGTTTTTTTTTTTTTTCTAAATCAGAGTTGCTACTTTAAAAAAAAATTTAAGTGGCTCCTCATTTGTGCTCACATGACTGAGTTTGACCCCGTTCTAGACACATGGCTTCACAGATAATTTTGGAAGAACTGGGGATCTAACCCGGGACTTAGGGCTCTATAGTTAGGAACGCTGACCACTAGACCCAGAGAGGTGGTTTTATTTCTTACATACATACATACATACGTAATATCACCGTTCGATTATGTGGTAGAAAAGAAACTGCATATAGCTAAAAAAAAAACTCTGTATTTAATCCATATTCATTAACTATCTACACTATTCCCCCCGATCACCCAAACAATTTTATTTTAGAAAAGTTAATAGCATTTTTTAAAACTATTTTCTTAATCATTGGTTTTTTTAGATATTTTAAGTAAAATAAAAGTTTGTTACAATAATGATAATTAAAAATGTATTTTTTTTTTCAATCCTTCAATTGTATTTATAAGAAATTAATATTATACCACTATCGTTGATGGCACACGTGATGTATTACATTTTGAGCAGTTAGCTTTTATTCTCAAATATGTAATACAACGAAACGGAAAATGTGTGGTTTATGAAAGATTCATCAAGTTGATAGACTTTGACAAGAAGAAAGGAGCATATACTGCAAAACTGATCGAGTAAGTCTTAGAAGAGTGTAGCTTAGAGCTAGCACAGTGCATAGGACAAGGTTACGACAACGCCTCTAGCATGTCAGGTAAATTTCAAGGTGTAAAACAAGCGTTTTTGGAAAGAGTCCTGAAGCCTATTTTTCATCATGCAGTGCGCATACGTTAAATCTATTTTGTGCACATGCTATGGAAACCAGTTTAGAGGTAAAAACCTATTTTGGTAATAACCAATAGTCCTGCGAGATGGAAAATTCTAAAAAATACTGCTAATATCCCTCTTCACTATATATCGAAAACTAGATGTGCAAAAGTAGACGTTGTTTGTCCTCTGACGAAAAATCACGGAGGTGTTCTAGATTCTTTGATTAGGAGTAAGGAGGAGCTTAACATGCCACCGGAGAGTCAAGCAGATTTATTGGGTTTAATTGAGTGGTTGCAATAGTATGAATTCATCCCTCTCACTATAATATGGTACAAAGTCTTGCAGCACATTGATGATAGGAACAGAGTCCTTAAAAGTTCTAAGCTAACAATGGAAGAGGGAGCATAAAATGTGAAGAACCTAGCAGAGGAGATTCAATTTTTGGAAGAATCCTAGCTATGTTTGCTCACAGTGTGACGCTGTCACAGACATAATGCAAACATGGACGATCTGGCTCACCTGATCTGGTCCCCTTTGACTGGGCTGGATCTCGACTTCATGAAACTCGCACACTCAACTCCACTCAACATCACGCGGCTTACTGACCGCCCGTGGCTCGAGGCCCGATTAGAGCAAGACTCGGACAATTGAACGTCAAGATGCGCTAACCCGTATGCGCCGACGGTTGTGTTCGAGTGAAACAAGACTCATCCACCGGCGCGTGATTTGAAATTATCACGAGAATAATCGAGACTTCTGCCGAAGCAACGTACACCCTCTCCCTTCGCCACAGTGTGATTCCCGCCGTTTGTGAACACGTGATTGACTTTGTACAGTATATAACGGCTGGACTGTGTAGTGATGTCACTCATTTCTCTGCACTCGATTAGGTGAGACACTTGTCTTAGATTTAGACGTAGGTCGTTGTTCGACGTTTTCTAAATTATGTTTGGGTTAAATTGTTCAAAATTTAAGTTTCAACTTTAAATATAAATCATGATTACTAATAGCTATATTTCTCTGAGACTGCGGGATTTGCCTGTCAGCCATTATGGTTTATGCGCTAGGTTTTTTCTTTGTACTTAACGTTGTGTCCGCCTCACGGATGGGTTGGAACTTTAGCATGGCGCCATCTTGGGGCGCTAATTATTTCTGTTTAACGTGTAACTTATTTTAAAATAGTTGTTCTGCTTGCTAAAAGTTAAAGATTTGTTACGATTGTGATTCTTTTTAAATTGTTACTCAACTCGGGGGGCGCGAGCCCGTGCACCCAGCACATTGGTTATAATAATAATAATAATAATTAGATTGAACTAATTTGATTGGGATCTATACTAACAGGTTAGGTTTAGGTAAATCATTTTCTCTGTGGCGCCTTATAATGGCAGTCTATTATAAAACTTCATACTTATGTCAATGTAGTGTCGGCATCGCCAGGTCGTGTAGACCTATACATATTACTTGTATTTAACTTTCCTGCTAGGTTAGTCGCCTTCTGCGAGGGTCAATTTAATTATGACTACGTTGTTATTAATCATTCTGTTTTCTCTTAACGACTTGGGGTCTTGCCCCTTTATTTATTGTTTACTTCGGCCCTTATCGGCCAGTCACTCGACTTTCCTAGAGTGCCTCGCTCTTGTATGTCTGCTAGTTGTTTGTAGAATAAAATAAACTCTCTTGTAACTTACCTACCTTTTATTTATTGTAATTTGAACCGATCGAATCATATGAAGGGGGGGTTACAAGAGAGAAGCTGCGCCACCCTGCTCTCGCAGAGTTGAGTGGGGCACTTAATAGGATATTAGGTATAGTTAGGAGAGAAAATAGGGTCCGCCTGTCTGCAGTATTGTTGGATGATTGATATTGTACTGATTCTTGTTTGTTTATGTTTCATGACTCCGTGACCATGGAGACCACTCCTGCAACTGCTATGTCCACCTTGACCACATCTAAGACTGCTGTCTACCGCCTGAGCCGGGACGAGTTGACAGCTGAGCTGACTTCAAGGGGCGTCTCCTTCCCTCCCAATGCTACTGTGGGTGAGCTCAGATCTAAGCTATGTGGGGAGATTAGCGGGACTGGGGAGGCTGAGACTGACTCGGGTATGGACAGGATTGAGGATGGGAATCCACCCCCTTTAGCGCCTACCGCTCCTCCTCCACCCCCTTCACTAGTTAAATGTCAGAACAAAGTACTTATGGAGATTTTGAATCGGACCCCTGTTTGCGACGGTCAAGATCACGCTACTCTGTTTAAATTTATGGTTGAGATCAACAGAGCATATTGTCTAAAGTTAGCGAGTGATAGTGAATTTTTGATTCTGTGTTTGGCCAAAACTTCTGGTTTTTTAACCCAGTTGTTCTCCCGTGGGATTCAAAATGGTTTATCTTGGAGATCACTTACTGACCTCATTTTAGAAGCGCTGCTACCCAGTAGGGCTAGAGAAAGGTTATGTAAGGAAGTTATTCACAGGTTTCAATATCCCCACGAATCGTTGAGAGATTTTGTTTTATCTATCACAGAGGCAGCTCAAGTTCTCAATAGTGGTCTGGGGGAAAGTCAGATCGTTGATATTATCCTTGAGAATGTGTCGCCCCTCACCCGGCGACATTTTGTATTTACATGTAAGCCCTGTACGGTACTTGAACTTTTCTCTCTAGCATCTTCGATTGAAAACACCCTGCTCGCCGAACAGGAGTATTTAAGTGCGCATGCGCCGGCGGCATTAAACCGCAGACGCGCGGGTTCAACTCCCGAACCTATGAATACGGCCTTGTCATTAGCGCCTGTACTACCGGGCGATCGCGATGCTAACACTCCTAGGGACAACTTCAGGTCTTCGGGTTCTGACAACCGTGCGCCCCGCGACCTCTCGCGCATGAGATGTTTTCGGTGTAGAAGACTGGGTCACGTACAGAGACAGTGTAGATCGGGAAAGTTATAGGGCGCGCTCGTAGTCGTGGTCCGGTCGTGCCCACTTGTATTAAACCACATGCTCCTACTCCTGTAGTTCAGATCCAGGTAGCCCAAAATGATTGTGTTGCTCTTTTAGATACAGGAGCCAGTCACTCATTTATATGCCGTGAGTTTTTGCGCCAGTTAGAGGGTAAAACAAAAATCGATTATAGGTCGATAGGTCCTAAGATTTACGCCGTGGCTAATGGGCAGACTATCTTGGTCGATTGTAAAGTAGTGCTCTCTATTAAGATAGAAAGATTTGCCTGGAAACGTCCATTCTTTGTTATGCCAGAACTTCCCTTTGATGTTATTCTAGGGACTGACTTCATGTTCGAGACTGGAGTCAAACTTGACCTGAGACGCTTAGGAATATCTTTTAGTTTTGAACCTAGTTTGTTTATTCCGTTTTGTGTTGGGCACCATCCTCGCAGGTTGTTCCCCATTGTCGAGGAACGTGAAGCGATAGATCGTTTGATAGCTCGATTCCCTGACGTCATCACTGACAGATGGGGCAAGTGCGACATTTTGCCGTACGACATTGTGGCGCAGGACCACATTCCTGTTAGATCTGGTCCCTACTCCTGTGCACCCCCCAAACTCGAGATATTTAGAAATCTTATCATGGACTTGGAACGAAAGGAGGTTATTCGTCCCTCCAAATCCCCATACGCAAGTCCTGCGTTCATTATTCCCAGGAAAGGTCATGGGCATCGCTTGATTGTCGATTATAGAAAGCTTAATAAAAAAATAGTGTTCGACCCATACCCCATGCCTAGCATAGAGTCCGCCTTCCAACATCTTGGCGGAGCCAAATATTACAGCTTGATTGACCTTAATGCGAGCTTTCTGCAATGTGCTCTCTCAGAGTCGTCTAAGAAATTTACCGCGTTTATCACCCCTGGCAAGTCTACGAATTCAACCGAGTGCCGTTAGGGATAAGTTGCGGGGGGCAAGCGTTGAGTAGAGTCTTAGACCATATTTTGGCGGACCTGAAATACAAATTCGTGTTTAACTACCTTGATGATATCTGCGTTTACAGCAAATCTTTTGATGACCATTTGCGTCATGTTGAGGTAGTGTTGAGGCGCCTGCGCGAGGCTGGGTTGACTGTAAACCCGGAGAAAGTCACATGGGCGAAGAGATCTATCCCATATCTTGGCTATATCATTTCTGAGGGTAACCTGCTCGTTGACCCGGATCGGGTTAAGCCTATCTTGGATTTTCCCGCCCCAAAAAACATAAAAGGGGTATTACGGTTTCTAGGTATGTGCGCCTACTACGCTAGGTTCATCCCGAACTTCTCTGACTTAGCCAACCCCCTTAACTCCTTGAAGAAAAAGGGTGCCACCTTTATTTGGGGTTCTGCCCAACAGCAGGCTTTTGTTGCGCTTAAGCGCCACCTAGTGTCGCCAGCCGTGCTACGCATGCCTGACTTTTCTCTGCCTTTCCAACTACATGTTGATGCCTCCTCTGTAGCGCTAGGGGCGGTTCTCTCTCAAACGACTTCCGAGGGAAGTAGACCTGTAGCTTTCGCCAGCAGAACTTTGAGCCCTGCCGAAAGAAAGTATAGCATATATGAAAAGGAATGTCTCAGCTGTATCTTCGGCATCGACAAGTTCGCTGACTATCTAGAGCTTCGCCAGTTTGAGTTGTACACTGACAACATGGCCCTCAGCTGGATGTGGAATCACCCGAAACAACTAGGGAAAATTGGACGGTGGGTTTGGAAGCTATCCAGGTTTAAGTTTACTACCCATCACGTTGCTGGGAAGCTTAATGTTGTCGCTGACGCTTTGTCTAGGATGTGTGAGGATAAGGAACCTGTAGGAGAATGTAAGGAGGATGGCTCGTTATTTGTTATCCATACGATTCCCGAATCCTTTATCTCAATCAAAGACCATCAGTTGATGGATCCGTGTTGCAGACAGATCGTTGACAGGATCAAGCGTGGAGAGAGGATTGGGAACTACGAGATTTTTAAAGACCTCTTAGTAGTTCGTGTCAAGGGTAGGATAAGATATTTTGTGCCAGAGAAACTTAGGCCTATGTTACTTAAATATTTCCACGACTCCCTTTTTGGCGGCCATTGCGGTGTCCTTAAGACCGAACGCAAGATTTCTAAGGAATTTTTTTGGCCCTTAATGCCTAGAGACGTTAGAGATTGGGTGCGCAAATGTGAGCCGTGTCAATTGGCCAAACCGGCGCGTAATTCTAAAATAGGGTTTCACTCCGCGGATGTTGCTAAGCAACCGTGGGAGAAAGTTTTTGTTGATTTCGTCGGCCCCCTTACCCGCTCTACCCAAGGGAACACCTCTATACTCGTTGCCATGGACGCCTTCTCTAAATTCGTCATACTCATCCCCCTAAGGAACATGAAGGCAAGGACGACTGTTAATGCTCTGTGCAGGCGTGTTTGGGCGATTTTAGGGACCCCAAGGGTCATAGTAAGTGATAATGGACCGTGTTTCCGTTCTAAAGCTTTCGGAGATATGTGTTTTTCGTGGGGGATAAGACACGTTACCACTAGCCCGTACAACCATCGCCGAACCATGTAGAGAGGTTTAATCGTAACCTAAACGTTGCCTTGGCGATCTTTCACCACCTGGATCACACCCACTGGGACCAGGACTTAGACGTTTTGAACATTGCTTTTAACGCCGCTTTCCATGAGTCAGTCAAAGCCACTCCTTCCTCTATCCTCCTCAATAGGGACCTGAACCACCCATTATTGTTTAACTGGGATATTGACCCACTCCTTAATGACGCAGGTGATTGTTCTTATGAAAAGAAATGTGAGGTAGCTTTTTCTAACCTCCTGAAGTCCCAAAGGAAGGTTGCCGCCACCTATAACCGAGGGCGTATCCCTGTCCCATTTAAACTTGGGGACATTGTTGTGTGCAAGTGTTTTCCTCTTAGCTCAGCTGCTGACAAGTCTTCGGCGAAGATGGCGTATAAGTGGAGTGGTCCCTGGTCAATTGAAAGATTTCTTACACCTGTTTCGGTATTGTTAAAAGAAGTATCCGACCCATCTTTGACACGTAGAGCACATGTCAGCCACCTAAAGGCTGCAGGGAAATGAGTCAATTGACCCCGTGCGTTGTGTCGTCTGTTTGCTTAAGTGTACCTTTGTGATTTAATTTTGCGTTCTTAAGTGCATGTTTCTAGGTATTCTATATTGTTGTATATATAATTTATATAAGGGAAGGGGTACCACCCCCTGGTATTGTTAGGATAAATTTGTAGTACTGTAGGGCCTAGGTATGACTTTGGGCAGAAACTTGTGTTTGACTGTTTATAATAAAGCGTGTGTCGGGTCCAAAGTACTGGTGCAGAACGTTCGCCCCACCGACCGGACTACCTCTAAGTGCGTGTGAAGCGGCAAACCCACCTTTCCTCATTCGTGGAAAGTCGTCGCTAAACAGAGTTGTGGGTATCTCTGTGACTCGTGCTGGTAGACAATGTTAGTGCTACGAAACTGCCACAGTAACTTTCAAGGATGGCTGCGCTAACTGATAAACTTTACAATTGGATGTGGTGTTCACGTGTAAACTTTTGTTCTCAGAAACTTCACCTATTCGGCCTTCCGTCCCCCCCTTTTCTGCCCTGCCCTTTCCTTCCCCTCCTTTGTTCCTGTACACTCATCGGCAGTCAATGATCGCCCAGCTGGGCGTGGCGATGAAGCTTCCCTGGTGGTTAAAGCGGGCCACCTTACGAGCATATGCTGTCTCCCTGTCAACCCGGGATGACGGTGTGTTGGAGTGAGCGTGTGAAGCAGAGGTCAACCCCCGGAGTCCAGTTATTCGTCATCTCCCGAACCTGCATCTGGCCACCTAACATGGCCTCGGAGGGTACCGGAGCCGCCACCTACCCTCTAGTCAGCGGTGAACATCGAGGAAGGCGCCTCCCCGTGTCTTCACCAAAGGCTAAGGACGTCCTTCTTCTCCGTCCAAGGGGGACATTGTGACGTTGTCACAGACATAATGCAAACATGGACGATCTGGCTCACCTGATCTGGTCCCCTTTGACTGGGCTGGATCTCGACTTCATGAAACTCGCACACTCAACTCCACTCAACATCACGCGGCTTACTGACCGCCCGTGGCTCGAGGCCCGATTAGAGCAAGACTCGGACAATTGAACGTCAAGATGCGCTAACCCGTATGCGCCGACGGTTGTGTTCGAGTGAAACAAGACTCATCCACCGGCGCGTGATTTGAAATTATCACGAGAATAATCGAGACTTCTGCCGAAGCAACGTACACCCCTCTCCCTTCGCCACAGTGTGATTCCCGCCGTTTGTGAACACGTGATTGACTTTGTACAGTATATAACGGCTGGACTGTGTAGTGATGTCACTCATTTCTCTGCACTCGATTAGGTGAGACACTTGTCTTAGATTTAGACGTAGGTCGTTGTTCGACGTTTTCTAAATTATGTTTGGGTTAAATTGTTCAAAATTTAAGTTTCAACTTTAAATATAAATCATGATTACTAATAGCTATATTTCTCTGAGACTGCGGGATTTGCCTGTCAGCCATTATGGTTTATGCGCTAGGTTTTTTCTTTGTACTTAACGTTGTGTCTGCCTCACGGACGGGTTGGAACTTTAGCATGGCGCCATCTTGGGGCGCTAATTATTTCTGTTTAACGTGTAACTTATTTTAAAATAGTTGTTCTGCTTGCTAAAAGTTAAAGATTTGTTACGATTGTGATTCTTTTTAAATTGTTACTCAACTCGGGGGGCGCGAGCCCGTGCACCCAGCACATTGGTTATAATAATAATAATAATTAGATTGAACTAATTTGATTGGGATCTATACTAACAGGTTAGGTTTAGGTAAATCATTTTCTCTGTGGCGCCTTATAATGGCAGTCTATTATAAAACTTCATACTTATGTCAATGTAGTGTCGGCATCACCAGGTCGTGTAGACCTATACATATTACTTGTATTTAACTTTCCTGCTAGGTTAGTCGCCTTCTGCGAGGGTCAATTTAATTATGACTACGTTGTTATTAATCATTCTGTTTTCTCTTAACGACTTGGGGTCTTGCCCCTTTATTTATTGTTTACTTCGGCCCTTATCGGCCAGTCACTCGACTTTCCTAGAGTGCCTCGCTCTTGTATGTCTGCTAGTTGTTTGTAGAATAAAATAAACTCTCTTGTAACTTACCTACCTTTTATTTATTGTAATTTGAACCGATCGAATCATATGAAGGGGGGGTTACAACAGAATCAAAATAAGTCGCTTCGAACTTTGGGATCAAACCAGAGTTGAATGTCTCAAGAATTCGTAAGAAACGAAAATTACATGATGAAAAGGGGGGTGTTGACCACAAGTTTGAATCTCCATAAACTAGATTCAAAGGGTAGGTGTTAATTCCTATATTAAATCTGCTATTGTCTGAATTACGTAACCTGGCTGATAAAATTGTAAAGTTGTCAATATGATTCTCGCTTCTTTTGAACCAAACAGATTATATGGACACCTCAGCCATAGCCACTCATGCCAAAAATTGGAGGCAGCATATCCTCAGGACATTCAAAAAGATCTCATAGAATAAATTAGGCTCTCTTACAAAACACGGACAGAATCGAACTTGTGTGCTAGTGGATATGTGATATCTGCCCTGGAACTGCTCAATTGTTTGTTTTAAAAGGGTCCAGGAACAGTTTTTCTACAAATTTGCATTTATTTAAGACCCCTAACAGAATTACCTATGTCAGTAGTATCGGGGGAGTACTCTTTAAGTAAGCTGTCTTTGATTAAAAAAAAATTTCATTCAGCCACCGGTGAGGATAGACTAAACCATTTGATAAGTTTGAGTATTGAGCATGATCTTGTTAAGGAAAAAGGTTTTGAGGATATTATTGATGAATTCCCTACAATGAAAGCTCGAAAAATGGTTCTTAAATGATATGACAGTGTACGTTTTTAGTATTTCAATGAAATTACTAATGCAGCTTAACTATTTTCGAACCAAACTTTTATATAATGTGCAGAGATTAAGATTATATTGAAAAAAAAAATCGATTACATTTAAAAAATTTGTCGCTGTGTTTCACTGGTACCCATACGAGTTATATGTATAAACCATGTACTAACTACAACTACTAATTATGCTAATATGTTAGGGATAGTAAGGGTAATTTAAGATGAGGTGCACCCACATTTACATGGAGAAAGAGTGGAAAATCATTTATGAAAACCACCCTCTGTTCACCCGAGTGAGATTAAAATCCCGAACTCATCATCGACAGTCTAGTCCATAATAAGTGTGACGCCTTAGACATTGATAAGAGGAATATAAGCAAGTTAATGTTTATAATTTTTGTGAAAGGGGCCCCACAAAATTACGTTGCCCCAGGTCATCAAATTCTCTGGTTGGCCCTTTTAACAACATACATAATCCGAGTCATATAGGCCTTACATGGCATACTCCATCCTTTTGATTCACACATTCTACTATAATATAATTTGCTTCGTCACTCGTTCCACACTTATCTCTATATACTCAAACCAAAGTAAGATGCTTCTTTCATATTTATCTATTGAATCTACTTCAAACGATGCTCTTATGGCACCCATTAATTAGATAGGTACTGACTATTTACATACGATTTTTTACCACATAACTTACATTTCTTAGATATCTTATTTAAATCACACTAACCTGGCTCTTTTGTTTGCCTGACAAACCTATGCTTCAAATCCATACAACAATGTTGTTCTTTGCAATAGTCCACATACATCCAATTACTCTTCAAGATGCATTTACCTGTCTTTCAAGTTCACCATATAACCATTTTCACAAAACTTTCTGGGACAGCTACACAAAATCATCCATTTGTTTCAATATTTTAACATTTATATATAAAATTGACACGCTAAACTTTTGAATATCATCATCATCATACATAATCTTCTTCTTCATCATCATCATCATAATCTTTCTTCATCATCATCATCATCTCATCAATTGTTTACAGCCTGTGGCCGGGTCAGTTTAGTAAAATGCCTCCAGCTTCCTTTATCCTTCCACCACTCTTCCCCCTTTAAATTCTTCATTTCTTCTCTTTTCACTTGAACACTTTCTGTTATCTGCTCCTTCTTTCTCTTTTTTGGCTTCCCTTGCAGCCTTTTCCTACATAGTATTTCATTTCCAACATTTTCTTTGTTATCCTCTCTTTTTCCATCCTTATTACATGCCCATACAATTTCAATCTTGATTCCTCTACTATTTCATGTACTCCCTGTACCCCCTGCCCTTTCTCTGATAACTTAATTCCTAATCTTGGTTCTCCTCGTGACAGCTAACATGCTCCTCACAAACTTCATTCCCATTTGGATATTAGGATTAAGTCTTGAGTCTTCTCTTATATTGTAGCCTATGCATTCAACACATCCTAACTGCTAAATACTTTATTTATACTTCATATTATTTACATTAAAAAAATATTATTATGACCTCTGTTGTTGATGGGGTGGGGTGTAGGCGCCGTTGGATTTGATACTAAAGCACTATCATGTTTGTTGTTAGTTATATTTGGTTCTCTGATGTTGGCTATAGCTGGTTACGTTGGTGTAGTTGGTTATAGTTCAGCTCAATATCTTTTTTTCCTACCTTCGTGAATCAGATCAGCATTGTCGCAAGTCTGCCACTTTATAGATAAGAAGGTTTACTTGATCTTTACAAGTAGATATATCCAAAATGGCGAGTAATCGAGGAGCTTCTCGTCGCATTCCTGAAAATGAATCTTCCATTGCTTATGTGCAAATGGATGGGCTGGTAAGAATGATACATTATTAATGTTTGAATTTTTTAGTTGAATTTTTTGTATTAAGTAAATATACTACATTTGTGTTTTAAATTAGGTTAAGCATATGTTGTTTAATGTATTGTAACTTAAAAAAAATATCCAAAAGTGTTTAAATCGATTGAAATTTAAATATTACGGTATTTTAAAAATAAATTAACATTTCAAATTTTGTTATATTTTAGGCAGTGATGAAGATGGTAAAGCATAGCCATGAAGAATGTACAGGGAACATGGAAGTAGCCAGGGAGCCCTTTGGGGCTGGTTGTAGACAACTGTCTTGAGATTACAAACTGCTTCCCTTTCCCTAAACACAATGATGACAGTATGGATGAAGGTAATACATTTAAAATGTAATAGGACACGCCAAGCATTACTGTAGTATAGTTTACTTTCAGTAGTTCAAAAGTTTATATACTTGATTATGGAATATATTAATTTGAGGTATTCTTGAAATCGTCTGGCACAAAATAACCAATTCAACTTGTTTCTACAGTGCTCTAATTTAACATAGTGTTAGTGTGGATTTATAACTTTTCATAGCTATTTTACCAGAAAAAAAAGTATATTTACAACAACAAAAGTGCTATACAAATGTGTTCCTAAGTTTAGATATTTTTTTTCCTAACAGAGGAATACCAGCTGGCAATGATGCGCCGCTTACGGCGAGTGAATGTTGATCACTTCCATGTTGGCTGGTATCAGAGCGCTGATGTTGGAAACTTCTTGAGCTTACCATTGCTAGAGTCCCAATACCATTATCAAACTCCATTGAAGAGTCAGTTGTTGTTATCTATGGTGAGTTTGTTTTGTTTTATAAATTACTTTATTTATGTTTAAGCTAGCACAAAACTGCCAACATTCACATGGAAAAAATTATATACAGTAAAGTCCCAACTCTCCAACTTATCTCTATGATGTGCTATTGATGTCATGTTATTATTATGCTGGCATAACCTCACCGCAAGGGAGAGAAGAAAGGCTGGTGAATAAACTTAAATCACTAATTTGTTTTAAACAGAGACTTTTTACATTTTTTATACTTTAGCCCTACTGTTACTTTTTACATCCATTACTGTTTCCAGCCTATGGCTTGTGTCACTTTTTTTTCACTTTATATATTTTTCCAATACCGACCCGCTAGGCCTATTGTAGCTTCATATGCCTTATAATCTATCTTAAGACTAGAACAGGCACAACATCCAGTCCCCAGTGGTTAATTTATCACTGTGAAAGGGTAAACCCACATTTCACCAATGATAAATTTTCGACCATGCCGGGAATCAAATCCAGGACCCTTAGCTCAGTAGATAGATATGCTACCGACTGAGCTAAGGTGTTTGATATAATTTACTAAATAAATATACTTAATAGGCCTATTATTTCAGGGAAGAGGAACATGAATAAATACAAGTTAAATCAGTTTGCATTTTACAATAAAATTAGGAACACAATCACTTTTTATATCGTTGTCAATGGCCAAAAATGATACCTTTTTAAACAAAATTGGTCATCTTCCAATTCTTAAACTTATGTTTTGTTTAGGAACGCCATTGAAGGGAGTGTGAAACTTTTAAGACAACTTATTTAAAAACTGAAGTTATTATTAATGTAATGGTGCACTTTAGTGCCTGTGGAATAGCCGATGGGCATTGGTGACTTAATATATCCAATTATAGTATACAGGAGGAAAAGCTTGAGAAAATGCTTTAGTGAGGCAATATCTTAAAAGATGATGAGAACTTTAATTATGTAAATAGTCAATTTCTTCTGCACTCTGATGGGATTCAAGCCCTGGCCTTTCATTGATTTAATTGCATTATCACTATTATTTTTCTTTTGTAGATACACAAAAGTCGGCCCGTGGATTTTTAACTTTGAAGGCTTATCGCTTAACACCTCAAGCTATTGCTATGTATAAAGAAAATGAGTTCACACCTGAAGCACTTCGTAATTTAAAGGCATGTTATTAATTTTCACTAAATCTAAAATAAAATGTCTTATAATGCAAGATGTCTACCATCCAGGAACACTGAAATAAGCCAGGAATTTGAAGAGGTCAGAGAAAAATGGGAATAAGTCTGGAATTTGGTAAAGTACAACAACAACAACAACAAAAACCTGATAAAATGTTGTTTTAACCTTACTCAAAATATTAAATATAATAATCATCAAATCAGTAAATTAAAATGTGATTCAAACTCTCTTTTTGGGTTTGTAGCTGAGTAATATATTTAATATATTTCTAATTCCTAGTAATCTATGTTAATACAAATAAAAAAAAGTTAATTTAAATTTTAAAATTATTATTATTACTATTCATAAAAAAGATTGATAAAAATGTGGGGGGACAAGGGTGTGAAACACTTTTGAGTCAAGAATTTTAGGAAATTATAAGGGAAAAAGTCGGGAATTTCATTGGTAAGTTACGTAGACACCATGGTTAATGTAACATGAAGAATATACCTTGTAATTCAAGATATATTCAATCTAAAAAAATTTTTTTTATCCCATCAACCTTATGGGTATATGCCTACTGTTTATAAAATGGATATATCCAAACTCTTGATAAAAACTTTGTCTCATCATTGGCTCTTGAAAGGAAGTAATAAAGTAATTCATCTAGTGTATAGGGTTTATTGTATTTCTTTTCACTTCCGAATTTATAGCTTATTCATCTATGAATGTGCACAGCTTTGCCCTATTGATTCCTTAGCTTCCTCATTCTATTTCAAAATAATGTTTAGGTTTTTATTTATGCTTATGAAACTCCTAGCTAATTTTGTGTTTATGCATATTTGAACCCAAATTATTATAATAATGAATTCAAAATCAGCAAGTTAAATCTTTTGTTTTTAACTAGCCATTATAATTCTCTGAAAGTTTGTAAGCATCTATAATTTACCAGTGGCCAAAATAAATGTTGAGGTCTGTGATGGAAAATTAAATCTAATACTTAGAAAATATTACTATAACTTAATTTTGAGAGCTTTTTTCCCATTTTTTACATTTCCAACTCAGCACTCTCAATATGTTCTTGCTTTAATTGAAAAGATAATCCTTTCGGATGAAAATAGATTTATTTTTATCTATGCTATGGCTTAACCATCTATTACATTCTATTCAATAAACACTGGAATATTTTTCACTATCCTGAACATTTGATGTCATCACTATCATCTGCTTTGAATATTTCACTTGAAGGTGATGGTCTTAGTAAAAATTTCTGACATTGTATAAGTGCTTATAGTAGAGTTGGGTCAAATCTAAATTTCCAATCTACCTTTGTATCTCGAATCTGAATGTTGGAAAAGATTATGCACACAAGAGGAAATAAAATATAATGGAATAAATTAATATAAAATACAAATAGTAACCAAATGTTAACATTTCCTCTTATAAAACATTAACTATTCATAACAATAATACATTTGGTTAAGTGTCGAATTATTGGTTTGGGGCATGATTAAGTTCATCCTATAAGTATAATTGGTTCTGAACTACCGGTACCAATAAGCAGCTTATTAGAGTTCTTAAACAAATTTCATTTGAAAAATTTAAGTTTTTTTAAAAATTGATATGAGTCTCAAAACAGAAACTTTCTTGAATCATCAAATATCCTTAAGGATTCAAGGGACCCATCCCTAGCTTATAGGAGTTTTATTTTTCAGGTGGGCTATGAAAGCTTGTTTATCGAAGTGCCAATTGTGATAAAGAACTCCCAGTTAACAAACATCTTGCTCTCTGAGCTTACTGAGATGATTCCAGAGGAAGATGGATCTAAATTTCTGGATCTGGGGACAGCTTCGGTGCTAGAAAACCAACTAAGGTGTCTCATGGACCGTGTAGATGAGCTCAACCAGGAAGCTATCAAGTTTAATAGATACCAACAGCAAGTGATTCGTCAACAGCAGGACAAACACCGATATCTTCAAAAAAGGGTGAGTGTGTTTAAAAAACTCAATAATTCTTTAAATAAAAATAAATAACTATAAGTTTGATAGTTATGGATTAATGCCTTTAAAAAAAGACTGATCAAAAGTGTTGACAGTTAATCACTTGTTTGAAGGAAAAGTAAGCCCACTTAAACATAAATTAGACAAAGCCAAAACCATCAGGCTATGTCTAGAATTATATTTAAGAAAATGTATTTATTTACCTATTTATTGTCTATGGATAATTCATAAACATTATTTAGAATCCCTGCAGCACTGAAGAATCGGAACCTAAAGTTGTTAAAACAATGGGTGACTTTTGGTCATTTTTTATTTTCATCTGTATACTAAAATATAAGATGGCATGAAACTGAGGAACATATACATGAGATGAGTAAATTCATTACTTTTTGAATTTATTTGTGATGCAGACCCAGGAAAATGCAGCCAGACAGGCTAAAGATGAACCTCTACTTCCAGAAGAAGACTTAAACAAGTTGTTCCGACCCATCCCGACTCCACATCGTCTCAATCCCATGATAGTTTCTGGACAGATAAACACCTACAGCCAACACATATCTCAGTTCTGTTCTCAATCATTGGCAAAGCTTTATATCACTCAGAGCTTGCAGGCGGCCAAAGAGGGAAAATCTGCACCATAGTATTTTATGTACAATCCTCTATAAAACCTAATCTTTCATCAAGGAAAAGAATTATTTTACCAATAACAAATTAAAATACATCTCAAACTCCAAGAAAAAAATATTTATGGTGTTATTTTGTCCTTGCATTTTTTAACTAATGATTATTTTTATGCTGTAATTTTTTTCAATTTTTTAAGGTAAGCTATGATAATTTAACTTTTAAATAAGAATAAAGACCAAACCATTTAAAATACCTTAGTGAGGGTAATCTAGAAAGTAATAACTGTTTGGGCTTTAAAATTAATCAAAACAAGATAATTTTGTAATTTAATACCTTAAGTTACTTTTATACATAGTTCACATCAAGATCTAGTCACTTGTCATATTTCATGACGAGATTTTGTATGCCTTTGTGGTATCTGCCGCCATTTCATTTAACCATTCCTTGACGTCTACACTTTAAAATCTTGGACCACCCAAAAATGCTTTTGGTTGAGTGAACAAGTGAAAATCATTTGGCGGTAAGATAATCCAAAACTTCCCAGACAGAATCTTGAAGATGTTTCTGCGCCTCGGTAGCAGCTTGTGCGGTGTGCATCACCGTGCAGAAGCGTCACACTGCTTGACACCAGGACCCACCATCAGTTTGGGATGGCCCATCGTAGTACTGCACAATACTCTTCTGCATTAAATAGTTGTGCCTTTGGGAATAAACTCAACAAGAAATACACCTTTTCGGTCTTATGCTCATGACTTTCCATGCGGAAAATGTTTATTTGAATTTCTTTGGTTTTGTCAGGGATCTAGGATCATGACATTTCATTCATTAATGCTCCTTGTCATTAACATTTGTCCTCCCTTTATTAAACTTCTGACACCACTGTTATACACATGATAGATCCAACACACCATAAATATACACTGCTGTAATTTGATGATGAATGTAACTAGGCTGGGCATTGTCTTCGATTAAAAACCGAATAACAGGTCACACTTCCTAATAGGTGGGAATATCAATTTTTACAAACAATCACAAAAAACGGTAAAATTGACAGTAATGGTACAAAACTTGCATGGAATAAGCCATATGATGACCAAGATTGGGTCGCTTTGAATGTGTGTTGTTCATTGACATGAGAGAGCACTATGTGCAAACGGATATTACTTTCTGAACGACACTCATATGATTTGCTATTGATTTCTGGTGGCAGTAGCTATTTATAATTTTATCCCATGTTTCAACATATTAAAAATAATATATTATCTCTAAGAATTAAATGAAGAACTCTCTCAAGATTCTATCAGGATTGATTTGACGGATCTGCGACATGAGCATTCTAGAAAGAAAAGGGATGAGACTATTGGGGAGTGGGGGAGGTTACATAATACATGGTGAACTTAATGGGAATACCTATGCACAGATGGAAGGCTAACATTAGAATGGACCTGAAAGAGATCGGGTGTAATGAGGGGGACTGAATAGAATTGCTCAAGGGATAGGTTGCTTACTTTTGTGAGGAATTCACTTTTGAGTTCTTCATACCAGAGAGTAAGTAAGCAAAATATCAATGCAGGTTAGTCAACCTTGACAAAGGTTGATTATATTTGACTACTAGCTGTCAAAATTGACACTATCCTTTGATGAATCGAGTAAGAAGATCGCGTTTTTGGATAAAATGTCAATTTTTTTATGAGCACGTTTAACAACAGAGCTATTATTCTATCTAAGGTTAGGAATGAAGAAATTAATTTATAAGAAGTGCACCCACATTAGTGTGGAGAGATAACGTCAAAATCACTCTCAAGCTGGCTAAATTTCAAACTTAAGTATCTCTTTTATTGGCTATTAAGTAATGCTTTAGACCAGGGTTTGACAATCTCTTTGCGCCATGATCAACCTACAACTATATCAAAGCTCCCGCATTCATCCATTGTTTCTCTACATTAATTTAAATTTTTTTCATCCATATTTATATTTATTACTTAAATTCATGTTTCAATATCAGACACCTTAGCTCAATCGGTAGAATGTCTGTCTATTGAGCTAAGGGTCCCGAGTTCAATTCCTGGCATGGTTAAAAAGATTATCTATCATAGGTTAAATGTGGGCTTACCCTTTCACATAGATAAATTAAAAGCTGGGGACTGGATGTTGTGTCTGTTCTAGTCTAAGATAGATTATAAGGCATATGAAGCTACAACAGGCCTAGCGGGTTGGTAGTGGAAAAATATATGAAGTGAACAAAAACTGACACAGGCTTTAGGCTGGAAACAGTAATGGATGTATAATCCAAAAAATACTATATATAATAATCAGGGATGTGCGGGATTCTTGTGGGAAAAAATATTTTCCGTTCCCGATTTGATTGTCGGGAAAGCTGTTATAATCTCAAAACGTTTGGGATTTGTTCTTAATGAATATTTAAAACATAGGATAACTCAACACATTTTTATATTTGCTACTATTATTTGATATGTGATAGGTATTTAGGTTATTTGGCTAGTCAATTTATTTTATATCTTACTTAAAATAAGATATCTTAATTTAATAGATTTTAACTAGTCGCCCGCCATAGTGAAGTATCTGTAATAGTCACAGAAACATTAATTATGATACACTGTAACAGTCTTAAGTACTGTTTAAAAAAAGCATTTGTGAAAATAAGTGAGATTCAAAAAAATGTTCAGATTTGAAACTCAAAATCCTTTTAATTTTTCTTTTAAATTTTTTAAGTGATCTACATTTCTTTGCACATCTTCCTTCATAGGGGAAGTAAGACCGTCAATCCCATGTCAATTGTGGCATGTAAAAGGTATGTGAAAATACCTTTCTCAACAAAATTGTTAGACTGTGTACTCTCGCTCATAGAAATTCTTATGCGTTGGAATACTCAGTTGGTTCAGAAAGTGCGCATTAAATACCTCAAATAAATAAGATAAAAACCAAAAGAGAAATCTCATATTTTTAACTTAAACGAGTTCACTTAGTATATTTTGTTGATAAAAATAATATTGATAGCAAACAAACAGCTTACAATAAAACACGAGTGTTGCTACTTAATAAGGGATAAGAACAAATTGATTTTGCATCATGTACAAGGGAGAAAGGCTGGAAAAAAATACTGCGCAATTCATGAAAACATTTTACTACCCATTGCTTTATTAGGTGTAAGTACAATGTATTCTTCTTATAATTATGTTCTTTATATTACAATTAAGATTGTTAAACAATTCTCTCGAGATTTTATACTATACTAAATTTACAGGTATGGTAAGTTAACACCGATTTGTCATTAAATTCAATTTTCCCTTGAAAACACTAAATTTTGTACATTACTTTTTTATTAAAAATCAAGAATTACCAATGTGTAAAATCTAAAGGTCACACACTTTTAATTTTTATATGGGGAAATGACCTGCGCCACTAAATCTATGTAAGGTTCCAAGCCTAAACATTATATAAAATGTATTATCAGCTTATAAAAATAACTATACATGAGCCATGTCACGACTGTATGAGGTGTATTTGACTTAGCATTTCAATTATTAATTTATGAATGATAAGGTATGGTTTTTAAACATTCTTCACTCTTGGTATTGCCAAAATAATAATCTCTTCAGATTAAGGGCTTTCTCTTGATCTCTACTGTTGAAATGAACTTTAAGTTTATTTATTCAGTTGGATACAATCAATTACTATACCTACATTTAATTTGAGGTGATTTGATCAACTAGCACTTTGTTTTTACAGACAAAATGTTTTACACTGTAACACCACTAAAAATCATATTTTAACATTTGAAGGAGTTCTAGATGTGAACCAGAATAAAACAATTAACTATATTTTAATAAAATAACGTTATGATTCACATATATCATTAGTTACAGCAATATTATGTCGGTTAACTGTAGCTTGAAATTAAGTCGATGCTTTTTCCTTTATCACTTTATTTGGTGCATCATGTTTGGGCTATCAGCATATTTACACTGAAGGAGTAGAAGAAATGAAAAGTATATAATTTAGAGGAACTTACTCAAATTTTTGTGGAGGAAAGTGGGAAGCTGTTTAGGTAAAACCAACGTCGGTACACATAACCAGGATTTTAACACTGGTCTCTTCACTCGAATTTTAATTCAGTCTAATGGAATTTTGCAACCACTGATGGGGATACTTCTTTAACATTTATTTTTAAACATAACTCGTTAGTTTTAACATAATCTTTAATACAAATATTTCAACATGATTAGGTTTAAGTTATAATGCCTCTTATTATTGAAATCATTGTTTCAAAAATAAATAAATGATTTGTTTTTTTCCCAAATTTTGACTTTTTCTAGTTAAGAATGGGTACATGTTATAAATGTGCTATTTACATCGATATGTCAACTTCATTAATCGCTCAATCAATTTTATAATTCAAAACTTATAGATGTGTTTCTTTGTATTAAAAAAAAGTTTGTTGAGCGAGAACTTGGTATTGGTAGACAGGCAACCAAAATATTGACTCCAAGCACAGGTTGGTGAACTTGAGAGATGGCTTATCACTTATCAAGGAAAGCACAGACAATTTGAAAGTTGTGGAATTTTGGTCAATAAACTAAACCTACACTTATCCAAATGAGACAGAAAGTGGATTTTAGAGGACAAACAACTGATGCACCGTTTACCTTCTAAGGAGGCCACCACAATAAGCAAGAAATTGCCAGCAGACGTTCAGTTCTAACGCAATATTTAATTCAAAATATGTTTCAGACCAAAATAGTCGATAAATTCCAACAGCGCTCTTTTTCCTTAACAACCCATAGTTTTATTAATAGAAAACAATGTGAGAAATTGTAAATCTTAGTTTCAATCTTTTTAAAAACATTTGCGTAGCCATGAGACTAGGCTTAGTAAAAAGGGACTCTAGATTTAACCTTACAATAGAACATTTTAAGATATTCGAAAACTTGCATTTTGCTATCTATATCTAGATATAAGTTTTTCCCCTCCTATTAACATGACAAAGGGTGGTTGTAGGGGAAGGGCAAAAGGTAATATAAGCTTACTCAGAATAGAGTAGTACTTCCAGAAAACTGCACATACCATTGTATTTTAAACCATGTGGCCTTACAGCGTTTGATACTTTCTCACTGACTGACGCAGCTGCCTTAAGGCCACAGTCTTACCTTGACTAATTTTGCACTATTATTTTAGGAAACTACGTATAACCTAGCTTGTTACCTTTCAGGGAAAACAGAGTTAAAAGCAAATAACTAAGTTCTACTATTTTAAATAATCAGTTGAACATGATTATATGGTATGAAGTTATGAATAAAAGAGTTTCGTCATTGATGACTTGGGTACCACAACTATACCATAAAAACTACAGATATATTGCTATTCAATTTTGCAATTAAATACCATAATTTATCTTTTACTTTTGCTTACCCAACAAGCACATTTGATTATATAGTTATATATACCCCAATTTCTTATAACTAAAGTGCTCTAATCAAAATTTGCCAAATGTACTTTATTTATGTCTCATTTTGGTAAACTGTTTAACAATTTATTTTATAAAATTTATGGTGACTTTGGCCAAAATTTGTTTCTTGGTTTTCCTTAAGCTTAGAATTTATTTTCCATTTTATATTATAAACATACTTTTAATATCTGTCGGCTAATTTTCTTGCTTTAGCAATTGTTGAACTAATACTAAAACCATGGTTTTTCAACGTGACATTGTTTTGGTAGACCTTTAATAAAAACCCTAGAAAGATTAAAAGTTGTTTCTTGTGACATTACTTCAAAATGTATTTAAACTTAAAACACATTCACTAATAGATTGGCTCACCTTATTTCCTTTAACAGTATATTACCCCTATAAAGTACTATTAAAAAATGTTCACACATTGTTGTGATGCAATCATCTCACCTAATAGCAATAAAAAACAAAATAATGATTAATAAATCATGCTTCTGCACTTATTGAATCAACAGCCAATCAAATATAGGCCTTAACCTTGATGGCTAAGTAAACTGACGTTTTAATCATATATTGGAAAATATTTAAAGACAAAACTTTTTTCAGAGGAACAAATACTATATACATTTTATAAACAAAAATAATTCCCAATAAATATTAACATTAATAACAGTCATGCCATTTTGTGGTAATATAAGTAATACATAAATTTTAAAAAAATGTTTGGGTCGTTTATTCTGGTTAAGCCATATGAACAACATAAAAGCTAAGAAGAGAATACATACATTCATATTCAGAGGTATAGGAACGTTTCTGGTTTTAGGACCACTAGGATAACAATGAAGTTTTGGAGCCCTCATAAATAGAGTTGGCCCCTTTTAGGGCCATAGTGAAGAAAGAGGTTTTAAGTGTTCAAATGTGCCCCCCGCTCCCTCACGCCTTCAGACTTAGTGTGCCTCAAGTGTGGCTTGATACTAAATACAAGAAAACACCTACCTCACTGGCCCATTCCATTCTGTATCTTGTATTTGGTTTTGAGGTGCACCAAGACTGACTGTGAAACTGTGACCCTAAGAGGTATTCAATGTTAAAAAGAATTGTCACAATCTTCTCTTATAGTACAACCCTCAAAAATAATTTCTTGTTAAGACTATGGCTCTTATTTAAATTAGAGTACACTGGTAACTGTGTTAGCTCTAATTCACTCGTTCTCAACCTTTTTTTACTCACAGCACACTTGGTCATGAGCCCTCGCGGCACACTTAATGTTTAGTTGGCAACACTGCGGGAGACTTCTTTCAGTTTAACAGGAAATGGTTTTGTGTTTTTCTTCTATTTAACCATGAATTAAACTTTTTTTTGTTGTAAGACGACCTCAGTGGTCTTGAGGGGAAATGCTTGCCACAGGACTCGATGTTGCTGGGTTCAAACTCAGCCAAAGCCAATTAATTTTTCTTGAAGCGATAAAAATCCATATCGCAACTTCCTTCAAAGGGGAAGAAAAGCCGTCATTCTTATGTCGATTGTGGCATGTAAATGAACGTTGGAAGGAATGTGAAGATACCTTTATCGGCAAAATTGGTAGGCCCTTTTGCTCTCACTCATAGAAATTTGTGTATGCTGATATAGGTTATTAATTGGTTCAGAGTGCACATTAAATACCTCAAATGAATAAATAATAAAATAAAAGATTGTAAGCCATTTCATTCTCTAGAAAATAAACATAGCTTAAGATTTGGTGGATGACCCCAAAAAGGTTTTATTTGCCTCCAACTCAATTTTTAGGGGTTTGGGTGTGAGTTAGCATTTGCCTTAGCTCCCATCCTAACCTAGTTCCTACACACATGTTTATATTTGAATCCAAGTAAATTGATCTTAAAATTTTGTTTCTAAACATAAAATTAAAATGTTTAAGGAGGCAAAAATAAACAAAAATCACCAAACCATTAGAAAGAATTTAAGGAACATATGTAGGGATAAAAAAAAATTGTTACAGAAATTTATCAAATAATTTTAAACATGGCCACCAAAAGTTTTCAAAGTATCCAAGTTTTTAATACCAATATTACATTTGTGTACTAAATTTCCTAGATCTATGTTAACATAAAACTTTTATATCAGGTATGGGGAACCTGTGGCCTTCCAATGTCAAAAGGTTCCCCACCCCTGTGTTATAGTATAGTGCAGGGGTTTCCAACTTAAGAACACCCGAGGGCCACATGTCTAGTGGTGGGACATATCATAATCGGCTAAGGGGTGGAAGGAAACATTCAATGTAGCTATACATGTTATTATAAAAACAGCACAATTAAGCTTGTTACTGACTGAACATCAGTTGGAGCCGTTATGGGTTTTTCCAAGAAACTTCGCGGTTCGCAAAAAAAAAAAAAAAGACATTGTAGGCCGCATGCAGAGGCTGCTTGTTGGAAACCCTTGGTATAGTGTATTTAAATTTTATTACAATTTGTATTCATCCAAATGTAGTAAATTGTTTTAAAATTCACCAGGTTCAAATCACACAAGCTGTAGCTCTTATAATAATATTGCACATAGTGGCCTCCTCATGAAATGAGTTCACAAGACTGACCGAGATAACATCAAACATAAACAACAACAAATTACTATTGTAATTAATTACATAGCTCTATACTTCATACACACTGGTTTATTGTTTAATATACATGATCCTAGAGCAATGTTTCTCAAAGTTTTCATGATCGAGGACCACCAAATGGAAGTTAGGTGCACTGAAA
>JBCFYV010000003.1:23793525-23808069 GCA_039000515.1 Timema cristinae | reverse complement strand
ATTTAATATACTATATTATTTAAATAAAATTAAATACGTTTATAAAATTAGGATGATATCATTGTCAATGCTCTCACATATTCTTTAGGAGCAAATCAGTTACATTACAAGACTGACACCTTAGGGTGGGGATGTAAAGAACGTGAGAAAAGGTCATGGTTCTAGTAGTTCCTTATAGCAAAACCATACAAAAATAAATAAAATATTACTTCAGTACAAACATAGAATTTAATTTTCTTCGCGTGGTGATATTAACAGTTGTTAAATACCCATCATGAGCATAACAGCATTATCTAATTAACTTTTTAAATTAAGAGAAAAAGTTTCATTAAATTTCAGGATACCTTAATATGTATTCAATAACTCTTTTTTTAGCACCGCATCTTACTACCCGTTCGGATTGTATGCGTTTAAGAACGGTTACTATCACCATGCGAAGAAAATTAAATCTATACTAATCTATACTAATATTATAAAGAGGAAAGATTTTTTTTTGTAATGGATAAACTCAAAAACTACTTGACCGATTTTAAAATTTCTTTCACCAATATAAAGCTACATTATCAGCGAGTAACATAGGCTATATTTTATTTTGAAAATTTTATTTATTCCTCATAAAAATATCGATAGTTTTACACAAGGTATAATATAGCTATATTTATTGACATAGTCTGGCTTAGAATTACGTTTCAGAGATAACGTTTCCATTTGAAATCGGGCACCATAGGGGGTGGGGGCCTTATATAAATCTTTTAATACAGTGGGTCACAGGTAGCGTGGGGGGAGGGGGGAACGGGGGGCAAGTGAGGGCCTTATATAAATCTTATAACACAGTGGGTCATGGGCAACGCCGTGCGGGATCGTCTAGTTTTATATAATTCAACTAAAGAAATCTTTGAATTTATTGATCAAAATAATGTTTTGGTAAAATAATGGCAAAACTATATACCTTTTCTTACGTTTCTTATACCCCCACCTTGATTCACACAATAGCACGTTTGTTGAGTCAATGGGGTATGATTACCCTATACTTGAAAAACTTGTAATTGGATAAATTGAGGTTTTCCTTTTCCAATGATATATTAACGATCAAGAGACTAGGTGCTGTGGCTGATGTAGAATTAAATTAGTTTTAGCTTATGTTTCGATAATAATCAGACGGTTTAGAAAGTACAGGTTAAATATTCCAATTAAGAAATAATTGGTAATATGTTTTTTTATTTATGTATGTTAAGTTTATTATAGCTTTTGATTAAGGTTTATTTTTGTTGAAAGATGCATTATTCTCCTGAGAGGAAGATATAATATTAATGGAAAAATAGTATTACCTGTACATCTCATATAGGTCCAACCCTGAGGGCCTAATCAGTCTTTCCTGGTGAACTAACCTTATATTTACTAAGCTCTATTCTATTAGTTTAGTTTAATTTATTTTATCTTTAGATATACTTAGGATCTTTTTTAACCCATGCTTCAGTGGCCAGGGTGGCCAAATAAAAGCCTAGATGATTCGGGTTGGTGTTGATGAATAAGCTATATTTAATATTTGTCTACAGGCTCGTGATATCTAGGTTCAATTTTCATTGAAAGGGCCATTTAGAAAATGTAAACATATATTTAGGCGGTAAATAATAATTTTTAGCATCTTATTAGTATTATTTGAGAGATATTTTTGATATATATTAGGTGCAAATAGCATGTTCTGTCGTATGAATTTGTGAATGTAGATCTAGTAAGTTTAATTCCCATAAAATTTGAACTGTAAGGTCTGCTTGTAAAACTAGATGTATGGACTTTATAATTTTATTATTATTATTATTATCATTATTATTATTATTTAGCACCGCGTCTTACTACCCGTTCGGGTTATACGCTTTTAAGTACTAATTACGCTAATGGATTAGGAATTTGGAAGGTTGAATTAGAGGAAGTGAACCCGCATTTGCGTGGAGGGAGAGTGGATAACCATGTAGGTAAAACCTCCCCCAGTTCACCCGACCGAGATTCGAACCTCGATCTCCCCGTCCTCAGCAGTCGAGCTCAACACGACAAGCGCGTTAGCCAACTACGCCGAGGCGGGTGACTTCATAAAGGCTACCGTGTGAGTCACGTGTTGATATTCGTTCGTTTGGGTAAAAGTGATTTAAATACTTTAAATATAAAGGAATAAACTATCTTCGATGGCCGCATGGCCTAAGACTTCACCATTGCAGTAGACTGGACTGCTGAGTACAGGGAGAGCAGCGCTTAGATCCCAGTCGGGTGTAATAAGGGTGATTTTTCTTAAATTGTTTCCCACTCTCCCTCCACGCAAATTCGTAAACCCTTCCCCTTGATTCAAGATTTCTCATACCTACCCCATTAGTGTAATTAATGTACACAGGCGTATAGCCCTGACGGGTAGTAGGACGCAGTGATAAGAAAAATAAAAGGGGAACATGTTATTAATGTCTTCGATACAACTAAGGGTAGTCTGGTACAGAACTTTAGGGTACTCCGGATAAAATTTAATCAAACTAATTTCCCCACCACGTTAAATCAAGACTATCCAAACGCCACCAATACTCGATCAATAACGTATATAGAGGAGTTAAATTTAACGTCATAGCTAGATCATGCACAGAGTACAATATTATTTTATATTTAGCACCGCGTCTTACTACCCGTTCAGGTTATATGCTTTAAGTACTAATTACGCTAATGAATTAGGAATTGGGAAGGTTGAATTAGAGGAAGCGAACCCACATTTGCATGGAGGGAGAGTGGAAAACCATTTAGGAAAAAACCACCCCAGTTCACCCGACCGAGATTCGAACCTCGATCTCCCCGTCCTCAGCAGTCGAGCTCCACATGACAGGCGCGTTAGCCAACTACACCACCGAGGCGGGTCATATAGTACAATGTTTGAGTGATTTTTTTGTTGTTATTTTTCGAAAATTCACTAAAATTTACACTAATAGGGTGAAGCTCAGAGGAAGTGAATCCATATTGGCGTATAGGAGGAACGTGTAAACATTTAGGAAAAAACTATTTGGTTTTTTGATAAAACAAATCTTCATTTTACCAAGAATTCACAGTCTCAGTTCCCTGATCTTAGAAAACAGGAAAATATTAATTATTATATATAACTGTAATACTATCTACATTGTAATATTTGTAGTTATAATCTGTTCCGCCTTTGTGGCCGCATGGTCACAATATACTAGACTGCCGAAGACGGGAGATCGTGATTCGATCTCGGTCAGATGTACTGAGGGTTGCTTTTACTGAATGATTTTCCCCTTCTCCTCAACGCAAATGAAGGTACTTTCCCTTTAAATTAAACCTTCCTGATCCCTAACACATTAGTGTAATTAGTACATAGGCGTATAACACTGACGGGGGTAAGACGCGGTGTTTAAAAAAAGTTATAGTCTGAATTCAGATTCAGTCAAAAGGTAAATTAATGATCTGGGGTTTGGTTGTTGTGTTTATCCTACCATTGTGCTGGTATAAGATAACAAGCCTACCAGCCAAGTTAAAGCATTGTTTTTTCTCTTCAATAAACTGATAACGGCATTTATTTAAAGAGGTATGACTCTAGTAATCTACTCCCAATGTGTGTGGCCAGAGAGGTGATAAGACTGATTCAGCATCGAATCCAGCTCGTTGGCTCCGCGGGATCAGACTCGAGTGTATATGCCCACTTTTCCTTCATTTATCATAGTTGTCCTAAAAAAAATCTTAAATTGTCTAATCTTTAATAGATTCGATCGATGATTCGAAGTATCAATTCCTATAGTAAAAATCACTTCAATATACTAGTTACCCCCTTCGGTGTCCACGTGGTCTAACGCGCTACTCTTGCAGTGGACTAGATTGCCGATGACGGGGAGATAGAGGTTTGAATCTCGGTCGGGTTTACTGAGGGCAGTTTTTTCAAAATTGTTTTTCACTCTACCTCCACGCAAATGCGGGTAAGTCTCTTATAAATTGCATTGAAAAATATCACTAATAAATTGTTACTGTACTTATAAATCAATGAGAACATGAAAATCTTGTCAAGTCAACCCCCTCACTGAATGGATAGCTTCACGCAGGATAGAATGGAACCAACATATTAATAATAATAATAACAATAATAATAATAGCACCGCGTCTTACTACCCGTTCGGGTTATACGCTTAAAGTACTAACTACGCTAATGGATTAGGAATTGGGAAGGTTGAATTAGAGGAAGTGAACCCGCATTTGCGTGGAGATAGAGTGGAAAACAATTTAGGAAAAACCACCCCCAGTTCACCCGACCGAGATTCTAACCTCGATCTCCCCGTCATCAGCAGTCGAGCTCAACATGACTAGCGCGTTATCCAACTACGCCACCGAGGCGAACCAACATATTGATTGACAGGACGCAAGAAGACAGAATTGTCAAAACAGCAAAGCGACGAAAGACCTCCAAGGAGGAGAAGACCTGTAAAATGGAGGCGAAGCTGGAAAGACAACCTTTATAGTCCTTGGAATGGAATGGCCTATAAAGAAGAAGTGAATAAGTATTTAGTTTGAACGGGTAGTAAGATTTAGTGCTAAAAATAATAATTCTAGTTTTGGATTCGAACTTCAACCTCCCATGACATCGGTAAGACTGACAACAATAAATTGGTCTTTTCATTTCAAGATGGGTCCATGCGATTAAAACCAAAGTGTTTAACGTTCCTGGGAAACAATCGATTCAAGCACCAAGAAACACTTTTAAAGTTACCTTCATCGTTGGTCATATGGTCCAAGCCGTGATTCTTACAAGACACTGGTGGTTTGTATTGAGGGCTGAACAGTGAGACGAGGGCAGCAAGGAGAGGTAGTCTACAGGTGTTTAAGATACCTACTATGGAAAAGAGAAGTGCCCCTAAAGTGTAAGGAAGTGCTGTAGAATGCATACTTCATACCCCTTGTTACGTATGCAACAAAAACGTGGATTTTGAATCAAAGTGAAACGAAATACGAAAAATGGAGGCCATAGGAATGAAGTTTTTGAGGAGCATTTTTATCTGTCACCGGAAGAGATACGATTAGGAATGAAGATGTAAGGTATAGAATTAGAGTAAAGGTGGGTACATAAGATAGTTGAGGAAGAAAGTATGAGAGAGGATTCCTAGAAGATTAATGGATATGAAGTATGTAGGGAAGAGACCACAAGGAATACCAAGGAAGGTATGAGAGTAACGGATAGCAGCAAGTGTGCAAGGGAGAGAATGAGAGGGAAAGAGAGTGCAGGAGGAAGAATGGTGGAAGGACAGAGGGAGATGGAGACATTTTACTAAACAGACCCGGCCACAGGCTGGAAACAGTTCATGATAATGATGATGGTTTCTCACTCCCCCTCAAGAAAATACGGGTACATTTCCTTAAATTGTACCTTTTTATATTAACACTCTAAGTGAAAATATGCGGATAGCCCAAATTGGTGCAAGCAAAAAATTATCTTAAGTTTAGAAACTACCGTTTACACAGGTGTGAATAAGCTTTACGTCGTTTCAGTGGGGACATATGCCCATTCTCAATTGAAGTAAAATAACGTCTTTGGGGGGGGGGGGGGGGGGGGGGAAAGACATCCTGACAAAAGAAAAGGACCTTATGAAACCTCACCCTCAGAACATCGTTAAATTATTCCACATTTCCGAGTCTAAACTTCGAATTTACTCTTCCAGACAAAATACTATTATTGACCTATCAATACAAGGGTACGAAAACCCCCTCTGTCGTCTCTACACATTCCTTTTATTAACATTAAATCAGGTGAAATTTTTTCCTTCATAATATTTTTACTAATTCATTTCATTTTGATGTTTCAGACTGACTTCATATTTATTTATTCGTATTCATTCAAATAGATATGAAAGCGAGAGGAGGATGGGAAGACAGGGGAAGGGGGAATGTTTCCCGGAGTGAATTAGTGCAAATGAGCATTAATAACGAATGCGCATGCGCGTTCTATGAAGCACGGCATGTGCGTGTATTTATGTCTACCTCATGCGGCGTAAGTCCACAAAGCCGGGAGCAGACGAGTGTAAACTAATAGGTTTTTGGTATGCGCCGTAAATGAGGCAGATAATTTGAAGAGTTTCACGCTATAGTGGTCTTGTAATGATAGCAATAGTAGTATTATTAATAATGCTAACACCAATGGGAAGTGTTCCTCTTGGAAGGTGTATCTACGCGAAGACTTGACTTGAAGAGGGGGTAGTGACGTTGTACCGGCGCGTTCACCTGAGGTACCACGCCAGAAGAGGTCCTCTAGATTGCGATCGTGCGAAGAAGTGGTGATGTTGTGAAAAGTAAAACATTTGACTGGCCCCCTCAAGGGTGCGTGGTGGTGCCACGTGAACAGTCAAGTGGGGTACTTTGCCGTCTGTTACATTTGGAGGGTTTGGAAACCTTTAGGCAATGATCTTTTTTTTTTTTTTGCCAACGTAGGCTTACTTTAAAGAAACAACAGTTTATTAGTTTTTTATTATTTGAGGTATTTAAAGTAAACTTTCTGAACCGACTAAATATATCAGCACATGACTGATAAACTAGCTTAAATCTATAACAAGCACAGCATCCAGTCCCCCAGATGTTAATTCATCACTATAAAAGGGAAAACCCACATTTCACAATTAATAAATATCCAGACCCTGCTGGTAAACGAACCTGGGACCCTTAGTTAATACGACAGACATGCTACCGACTGAGCTAAGGTGTATGGTAGTTTAATATCTGTAGCCCATTATAATAAACCCGTGATGGCTTTTTTTTTCTACCGTGACTTGGTACTCATTCGGGCTATACGGGTACATTAATTAGTATAATTGATTCATGATGAGTAAGATATGGTGTCAGAGGAAATGTATCGCATTCTAGAGGAGAGATCTTGGGAACCATATAGGAAAAAAACACCCTCAGTTCACTCGACCTGGATTCAAACCTCAACCTCAACATCAACATCACTGGCAAACTAGACTATATGAGACTCACATTTCAGCTTGTGTGCCCACCGATGCGAGTATTTGATATATATGATTTCTTAAATGTTATTATTTACAAAGTGGTATTTTATAAGTCTAGAAAAAAACTGTTTTGATTCAATTCAAATATATGTTTATTATTAGTGTCCAGGTTTCCTTCTGATATTACTTTCGTAAATAATCAAGGTCAGAACGTGTAATGTTAGAATTAATTCAGTACATGTATGTGGGTTCGGACCCGGCTGGGGTCGACGGATTTTTCTTCAGATATAAAAATCCGTGGCACAACAACATTCAGAGGGGAAGTAAAGCCATCGGTCCCATCTCGATTGTGGCATGCAAAAAAAAAAAAAAAACTGAAAGGAATGTGAAAATACCTTTCCTGGCCAAATTTGTAGAATCTTTCATTCTTGCTCATAGAAATTCTCGTGTGCTAGTATAATCAGTCGGTTCATAAAGTGCACGTTAAATAACTCATTTAAATATAATGAACAAACTAATAATTTATTTCGTAGGTCATAGTCTGATGTTTTTTTATAAAAGTATTCTTACTATAAGTACGAGTATTTAAATATCTACATTTATGTGGTAGGAATGCGTAGGTAGAATTTATAATAAATATACCCTCATTTGTGCAGAGGGAAAATTATAACCTTTTTAGAAAAAAAATCAGTGTATCTTGCCAGGGTTCACCGGCAAATCAAACTAGACTAAATTGACGCTTTAGTCCATTTAGCCACCTATGTGGTACTTGTTCTTAATCATGTTTTGAAAATAAGAAAAAATATGCAATATCATACTTTCTTTTCTGAATATGACCTACTTTCTTTATCTATGGGAAATTGCAAAGCCATTTGTAGTCATTATATATATATATATTCATATATATTTTTAAAATTTTATATATATTTAAAATTATTTAAAAATGATACTACCAAAAATAGTAAAAGTTGGTCTGTAACACTCGTTATTACCCCAAATCAATATTTTATTCATTGAAACGAACCGAATCATAATCATACAAATAACATCTAAAAACCAAACCATATAAAACAACGAGAATACCAATTGTTGTTACGATGATTAAACAAAGACAGTTAAAAAATGGTTCAACATGGTTTGCTTTAAAGGTTCCCCGCTGTGTACTACATTTTATCAGTGAGAGTATCTTAGCGTTGTGGTTGTGTGGTGGAGAACTGCGGCACTATTCTCAGTGACGTCACCTCGACCAGCTGAGAGGACTAGGTTACTCAATCATTGTGATCGTGTGGCATTGATTTACTGCCAATATACCATTCCTCAATTTGCGTAACACAGCAAAACAGGTAAGTTATTGTCAAACCAAATTTCCATAGCAGGGGCTTTTTGCAGACAAAATTGATAACATCTTACTATATATAAATATTATTGTAATTTTATAGATATTGATATTATGTAACAAGATTGACGGCTGTAGACCACGTGAATTGACGTATGAATACGTTAAAGTAGATCTAGTAGCCTTTTTAGCGGTCTGATAAAGCTCCTCTAATTAAAAATTGATCTTTTTTTTTATACCATTTCAATGTAAGAGCTTATTCAAATAAATTATAATGTATTCGTATATAACATTATTGGATATATTTTCCTATAAATCTAAAAATACATAAATTACATTATTATTCTTAAAATGTATAGTCTAGACCAGGAATGTGCAAATTCATTTACAGGAGGGTAAAATAATTATTTGTTTTAATTGGTTGGCCAAAGATTTTCATTCCTTGATTTTTCTTCAAAATTCATTAAAAGATTTATAAACACACATAATAGACTGAAATTAATAATTTTAAACACATATCGAGAGTGTATATCAATCATAAATACCTTAGTGGCTTGATGTGTTTTTAAGTTAGTCCATAAGATTTACATTATGGAATGTGAGATGAATGAAACTGTGAGGAGTTAATTATCAAGACAAAAAACAGATGATCATATGAAAGACGCTTTCTAAGATCATTTTTCCTAAGTTCCAAGGTTGAAAACACTTGTTCGCATGAACATGAGGATACAAACCTTGCCATATTTTTTGGGAATGATCTACCAAGTTTTTAAAAGTTGATTTTGGCATGCTAAAAGATATATTTGTGTTGTTTCACAGTGCAACACATTTTAATTATTTATCCCACGGGCTGGTTTGAGCACACCGGCGGACCGTAGTTTTCCCATCCTTGGATCTCAAAGGGAATGTTTTTTAAACCCTCTGCACACTATAAAATTAGTGGTATTTTGACTGTTTGAAACTCGTATAGTTAAAACGCAAATCATATTGAAAACATCTTAACAGTAAATTAGTTATCTAGGGAAGTTTCCTACTGGAATATATTAAGTTATTTTAATTTCACTTACTGTAGATATTTTCACTTCTATAAACTAAAATCTGATTTAAATACAATTATTTTCATTAATAAATCAAGTAACACTAAAATGTGTCTTTGAAACAAAGCACATTGTTGCACATTAACAAAAAAAATTGTATTCATTATTAGCTGGTGTAGGCCTACCCGTTCTTCACATGAAGACTATGGGGAAACTTTGTTCTTTTTTGGTATAAGCCTATAAAATTAATCACAGGGAAAAGTAATCGAATATTAAATTATGTTTAAATATTACTACTTTTTTGGTTTAAATTGTGTTGCAAATAGCAAAAAGTAGACTAACTAAAATACCATGTCTAAATATACAGTAGTTATAATCTAAACATGCGTTAAAAGCTGATATTTATTTGGAAGATTAAGTTATAACCTCTCTAAACACAATATATAAACTGTTACCTGTTGGTACTAGTATACAAATAAATAAGAGGGTTATATAATAAATAATTGGTTTTTTAAATGTTAAAACAAATGGATAAACATAGAAACAGTTTACAGTTTAGAAAAGGAATAATTTATTTTCAACGTTTCTAGCCTAATTCGATCCCCTATTTTGAATTCAACAAATTTGGTTTTTTGGATTTTTTTAGAGAACATTATCTTAAGACCAATTATAATCCACAGTTTTATATTTCTAGAATGTTTAGAAATGTTCGAATAATTCAAGTTGACAGACAGATATCAAAACTATATAGAAATCAGGATGTTCAAAATTCGGCTGAACTCCTTAAATAACTACTTATTTTAAAATATAAAGATAACCATGAAATTCTCAAACCAAATA
Source organism: Timema cristinae (assembly GCA_039000515.1). Taxonomy (NCBI): domain Eukaryota; kingdom Metazoa; phylum Arthropoda; class Insecta; order Phasmatodea; family Timematidae; genus Timema; species Timema cristinae. The sequence continues at coordinate 23,797,888 of JBCFYV010000003.1, read as the reverse complement.
TATCAACCAATGAATTTTAAAAATAATATTTGAAAGGAAACAGCCCGAAAAATGAATGAAAAAACGAACGAAATTCACCGAAAACACATTATTTTCCTAAGATATGAGAAATCAACTATGTACAGTAAATTGTCACAACAAATCATTATTAGTATTATTGTTAGTGTTTGAGGTGTGTCAACACAAGAAAGTTCATAAGCATATTTTAAGATTAGAAAGCCTGGTAAAATCCCCATAGGGTAGAATAATATATGTAATACACCTGCTAAAATCAGCAAGTGCATAGGCTTACACTACAATGATTGGACAGTACAAATATTTTAAAATGTACTAAAAATGTTAAAACAAAATTTCAATATGAGACAATTACCAAAAAATTCTCTCTATAACGCTGATACTCAAATGGAATCCAAACTATTCACCTGGTGTATAAAAGAGAGTAAACAAATCATTCCACCTGCACAGCCGCCTAACAAAGAATGAAGGTCATTATTAAAAACGAGAGCCAGGAATATTTGGGGGATACTTGCGACACTCCATCAAATGTTCTTCTCATGGTGACATTAGGAGTTTTTTTTTAATATATGTCATAAGTATAGCGGCATTGGATGATACAGTTTAAAACTAAGATAAAAAGTTGTCATTAAGTTTCAGGACACCCTTGATAGATAATCAAGAACTCTTTATATCACCGTGTGAAGAAAATTAAACTGTATTTCTAATGGAAAATATTTGATTCTTTTGGCCAAAATTTTTTTAAATAAAAACTCTAAAAACACCCTTTCTCGCAATCTCTATATCCTCACCTTAACGGTCACCAGTAACAAAATACTTATAACAGTACACATTAATTTAACGTTATTTAAACGTTTGTGAGTCATATTTAGAGTGGAATCTGACTAATTCGAACGTCCGTAATTCTAAATCATGTTTAATTCAAATTTTTCGCCCAGTCCCGTGAATTTTATATTAAAACAATGTTAAAAAATTTTAGATAATTTGAATTTTGTTTTGGTTAATTCGAACATTTCGTAAGTTTTAATGTACTGTGCAGTACTGTTTCACTACCTCTAGTTGCGGTGCCATATTGTTCTATTTTTGGAAACAGGGCAGGCGATGTTGGAATGTGGTCAGTAGTACCCTTCTTCACGCCCCTCCCCCGCTCACCCATACGTATTTGTTTACGCGTACAGTTCTGTACTTCATTAGTCAAGGTCGAATCTCTCAAGCGGTTACGTGCACTGTTCTTAATGATTTGGTCGTAGCGATATTCTTGTGACGTGTGAGTTTATTTTGTTTTGTTGTTTAGTTTTTGTTTAATATATACTGTACATTAGTGTTTATGTTTGTGTATCGTGATGTCACTGTCCAAGCTACTGTCCTATAAATCATTAACTTTGGCCGAAAAAGTAGCATTGATAAAGGAAGTGTAAACGAGAATTCCTTTTAAGAAACTTATTTAATTCAAATTTTTGGATAGTTCGGATTTTTTCATGGTCCCTTCAAGTTCGAATTATCCAGGTTCCACTATATGTGATGCGTGCTTATAACCCTATGTTTCTCTTTTCGAATGTAATCTGTAACACCGTATATTATTTCAGTTATGCTTTTTTTACCGCTACATTCAGGTTATATATACACCAGCTACTAATGATACTAATATTAAATTCAGAAAAGGTGGACCAGCATTTGCATGGCGGGAGAATGTAAAACCATTTAAAAAACCACCCTCAGTACACCCGGCTGGGATATAATTCACAGCTCCACATATTAAGCGTGAGTAACGCCTTAGATCATGCAGCCTCCGAAGAGGGTCATTTATTCTCTTTGGTGACGTGTTTATGCAACAATGTATTTTATTTCGTTTCACCAAACTTACGAGTTTTTAGTAAATGTTTATAACTTAAGATAAGAAAGTAAGTGGTATAGCCTACTATAGCATTTTTTTTAAATATAAAAGCAATAAAAATATGGAACTAATCTCACGCACACATCCACCCACTTTTATGATTACAAATTGTTCATGAAATGTTAGATGTTCCCCATAATTCGAACCATACATTACATCATGGTGAGGTCTCAATGGAATTGAGACAAGTGGAACTGGTTTTGTATATTTTAAAATATTATAACCAAATTTAAACCTAATTAAAGCACGTCATGGCAACCTTTAAGTTCTTTAATACCTGTAAAGGATGTCCTTGAATTTAATAACATATTTTCCTCTTAATTTAAAAGAATTTTCATCTAATTCTGCCATTCTCAACAACTGTTGGTATCAACATATGAAGAAAATTAAATTATATGTTTGTACTGTAGCGATATTTGATTTATTTTAACCAGAAAAAAAGTTTTGCTTTAAGATCGCAAAAATACTGGTCTTCTGCCTTTGGCTCACGTTCCTCCCACCTTGGTTTGACATTTAAATGTAGATCGAGGTTCGATACCCTCTGGGCGTATTACTGTACGCAAATGCTAGAACTCTTCCTCTTCTACCTCCAGTCAATATTTGAAAACTCAATATAGTATGTTACGAGAACAACAGTTCAAGCTACTATTTTATTAACTTAAATTTAAAAAAATCAATGTTTCCCTCAAACTATTTTTTTTAAATATAAAAGGTGTTTTTGTCCATAAGGACTTACTAAGCTTTTGGGATACTTTCTACAAAAAGTTTTCTATAAATTTATTTACTAAATAAATATCAATAACCTTACCTACTGCTGATAGAAATGAAGGCATAAGAAGAAAAAAAGTTAAAGATTGTTGATTTACATTTCACTTACCCCGAAAGGTAGCAAAATATCCTTGATGGGTTACACTATGGCACTATCTTATAAGGTATACCATAAGGATAGATATCTCTAGAATATTTTATTAAGCCATCTTTAGCTTTCCTATGAAGTGCTTTTGATCAATGATTAAATCACTCAACTTTTCTATCTGCCCGGCATCCACAATATTTATCAACTGTTGTATCCTGCTCTTTTGGTCCCTCAACTGGCCGATTTGGCTCGTTGCTGCTAACCGCACTTAGCGTGTCCATGCAGTAGTGTTTATCATTGACTATATCACTCCACTGCAAAGCTGTTTCTGTATTAACCATCTTTAGCTTGTCCACGGAGTACTATTGATACTTTCCAGATGCTTTTCGATGCTGTTCTGTTGCTTCCATCTCTTAATCACGTTAAACGTTCGCAATGATCGATGTACTGAGTCTTACTCCATCGTAGGTAAATAATAATGTTTCGTTGTTAAGATCACACAGGTCTTCATCTGTTAGAGTCCCAAAACAACAAGCAGAAACAAAAAAATTATCGATCTAGATACGCTATTAGGTGTCTCTCAAACTTTGGGTTAACCGGCTTTAACATAATCCCGGAATACTTTAATCGACGACTATATCACACAACTTTACAGCCGGCAATACCAACTGTTATAACTTGTCTATCGTGATCCGCACTTCAAATTCTTATGAACACAGTCGACACAGGTGACACACCTATATATTCATCCTACCACCACCGATTGACCTACTTTCTAGGTGGCGACTTGTCTGGCATTGATGAAATCTCTAATCTCCTGATTCTTCGTGTTGATAAGAATGGATGCCAGACTGGCGCCTAACCCTCACTCTACTTGCATTAACGCACTTGCTGCTAAACTGGCACAGCGATGGTCATGAGTAGTAAAAGGGCGACTTTGTTCAGTCGATAATTATTCATAATTTGACGTATGAGAGTATGTAAATGACGTTTCAATGACGTATGTCGTGTGTAGATTTAAGTTTTCAATGACGTATGTCAATGCCCTGAGCCATCAACTGTAATAATGCCGTATGAGGCTATGGTCTAACTAAAATATTGGTATGCTAGTGACGTCACAGGATTAAGACGTCTTCAAATTTAATGAATTATTATTTTGTGTGAGCATTAACCATCACTACTTGCCATGTTTTTTTTATTTGGAAAACCTGTATTTTAGACATTGACGTCACAGGATTATGACATTTTCAAATTTATTGAATTATTATTAACCATCACTACTTGCCATGTTTTTTTATTTGGATAAACTCTATAAAGGAGAAAACCTTTATTTTAGACATTGACGTCACATTTTCAAATTTATTGAATTATTATTTTTTGAGAACATAAACCATCGTCATGTTTTATTTTGGGTATACTCTATAAAGAGAAAAACCTGTATTTTAATGTTGTATGGCTTTTACTACAAATATATAATTTTAAATGAGAGGGAAATATTACTAGAAATGAAAAAATAAGTACAAGTTTTTCAACATTTAATCAAAATAAAAAAAAATACATATTTCACAATTTATTATTGTTATCCATAAAAATACAAA
>JBCFYV010000003.1:23769465-23793425 GCA_039000515.1 Timema cristinae | reverse complement strand
TGACATAAGTACCCGTGGCCTATTTTTGACCCGACATGTCAGACTACCAAACATGCGACAGAGCTTAGTCCCATAACACATCAAGTTTGTGACCTTTTGGGTAGAGAAATGAGGGGAATGGCCTAAGTAGCTTGCGGTATATTGCAAACTTCTATCTTGAGAGGAAAGTTCTCCAGGTTCTGAGGCCCTAAAGACCATCGCCTGCATATGGGCACTCCAACAAACAATTCAAAATTCAAAATAAATAAATAAACACGAAGCCTATCACAAACTTCCGCCTATATAGAAACGCTCCTTAGGGTCCGAGGCCCCAAGGACCAATGCCCGCAAAAATAAAAACCCAAAGTCAAAAATAAAATAGATCAACATAACAACATCCTCTCAGGATTCAAAACAACAACCTACTTTCAGAGGTTCAAATAAAACCTAAATGGGGCACACAATCAAATGCATCAAAATATGGGGCAAAAAAATCAGGATTGCAACATATGACCAATAGTCCCAAGAATGCCAAAATTGAACATGACATCACCACAGAGTTATATTCTTTTTCCCTAAAGAACACACGTGTTACTTAAGCACTTCAAGATATTGGGACCTAAGCCCTTAAAGTGTACCAAGGTACTGGTCCAACTACTTATCTACCTTGGAAAATATCTCTTCTTTTTTTCATTAACTTATTACATTTCTACTTTAGGTTTATTTTTTTTTACATCAATATTACTTTAGTGAATTAAATTTAGTAAAATCAATGGGATTGAACTTCTTCTATATTATTTTATAACATGTTCAACATAAAACGTCTATTCATAAGAACGACCCTTGTGTGGGTAAGGCATTGGAGTACTAAGCCGAAAGTCTCAGTTTCGAATACCATCCCGGTATCACTTTTCAATATAAATAATATGGTAGATGCAGCTAAAAGCGTGAGCAAGCCCAAACTGCGCCAATAATTAAGGGATTAAAAAATGTTCACTTAACCCGGATTCGAATTGCGCCAAGTCTAATTCAGGTAGACGAAGGGGGACGAAATAAACAAACCCCAACGCGAACAAGCTCTCGCCACGTCTTGTCTTCCATTCTTTAGGTAAAGGAATGTAAAAACTCCCTAAGATCCCCCAAAAATATCTGTAATAGATTTTCTGACATAAGTCTGGCCAGTATAATCAAATTATCTCGGCAACGGTAACTGTCCAGATGTATAATTGTTTTGTTTTTGTTCAGGTTTTATGTGGAATGTGATATTAGCGATAATTATTGATATGGAAAGGATTTATATTGAATGAGGTAAAGATCTGATTGTCTATAGTAATTATACGTATCGTTAGGTGAATCAATTGAATTTGACGAAGGAAGAGAGGTGGAGATGCACTAAATAGGACCGTAAGGCCCAAATATTCACACTTTATGGCAGAAATATTTCTCACAGATTGAAGACCGACACAACCACGAGCCCCTACTAAATCAAGAGTTGAACAGAAAACCCATCAGCAACACAGTTAAAAGGAAAGCTGTGGCGATTGAAGTAAGGCCTTTAAAGTTGATCCACAAAGAAGTACATACAGAGAAAAACTATAAAAACATTGACCCGCAAGGACATGAAATGTTTCAGGAATAACATTAACTGCCAAATTTGCCTAAATCTTCCGACGAAATGCAATCAGCCTTAGATTTAGTTGATCTAAATACTACTCTAGATGAAAACTTTTTGTTAAAAAACGAAAAATATAAAGGGGTCGTGATATTTTCTTGTGACTCAAATATTGAGTATTTGTGTCAGAACGAAATTGTGTTAATGGATGGAACCTTTGAATAGGCACCGAAACATTTTCTTCAGCATTTACTGTACACGGGTATTTCAAAGGGTCATACATACCTCTGATCTTTTGCCTACTTAAGGACAAGAAAAAGTAGAGCTTAATGAACACTATGAGAATCCTAAAGGACGAGTGCGAGAAGAGATAACTTCATCTTCAATTGTTTTATACATTCTGAGTGATTTCGAGCAAGCGCTCCATGAGAGCATCGTGTCAACATTTCCACAAACCAAGATAGAAGGTTGTCGATATCATTTGGTGCAAGTATAGTAAGCGAAACAATTTTATTTTACAACTTTACATAAATAATGTTATAATTTTTGACTTGATAGTTGATTATTATACTTTTCACGATTGAATTTTTTTTAACTGCGTTTTATAACCTGTTTGAATGATACTTTTATGTGCTAATTATAATAGTAAGCTTTAGGATGAGATAGGTTGAATGTAGAGAAATGTGAATTCGAATTTTCCTGGGGGAGAGTGGAAAACCATTTAGTAAAAACCACCTTTAGTTCACTCGACCAGAATTCAAACCCCAACTTCCCAATGATCGGCTTATGTAATTTTGTTCAAAGTATATATCTGGGGAGTTTTTTAAATGATGAATAGGGCTATATAATTTATCTTCAGAAAAAAAGAATTATAAGCAATTTACTAATGACTAATTTTTAAAGAATTCGAAATTTCTCAAAAATAGCTTTAACAATTTTTATTAAAACATACATCTAGGGTGTATTTAAGATAACAATTCTGTATACTTAGTTTTTGGGGCAAAGTCCTTTTAAGGGTAGTTTACAAATTACTAGTTTTCAAAAATTCAAAGTATTTTGAAATTATTTTTATCGATTTTGTTAATAGATAGATTAAGCTCTGTGAAGTGTGTGCCCCTCCAAAAATTCTTTGTATGATTAGTTTTTTTATGGTTGACTTGTTTTTTATTTTATTTTTGTTATTCTTATATTATAATTTAACTTAGATTTAGCTATTATTGACAATATTTTTAAAACGGAAATTTTACTGTGATGTTATAAAGTTTAATTTTGTTTTATATAGTTAAATATAGTTAATAAAATCATATTTTTTTACTTGTGTCCTTCTTACCACCAGCCATAGCATTAATAATTATTTATGTTCACAGTTGGACTCAAAAGCGTAATTAAAATATATAAAACCTATTTATTTTACTCATTATAAAACCTATTAATTATAGGTATAAAAATACAAACAATAGTTGTTTACAGCTACATTGAGAATATTTATTTATAATAGTATAATTTTGTTTAATATTGATCCAAAATGTAAAGCGTGATTATGAATCACGTATAAATCTGTTTTATAAATTTCTGCGGAAGTCAGATACCTATAGTGGGATCTTGTTAGGAAGAAACATTATAACATATAAACACTATTTTTTCAATCAAAAAGGATACCATTTTACCACATAACTCTTAATATTTTATAGGTATTGATACTGTAGCCTATATCAAAATTGACCGTTTCAGATGACATGATGACGTATAAATACGTGAAAGTGAACCTATTAGCTTTTTAGATAATGTTCTTTCTAGAATATTTGGACTGTACACCTGCCTTTGTATGAAAAACCCGTGGTACAATAATGTTTCTTTCAAGTGTAGGTTTTTATGTAGCTACTTGAAATCCTTTATTATTTCCATTCCGCTCTTTCCCCTGCATTGGATCACGGTGTTCCGATCCAATTTAAATTTATATAAGGTTCTATCAGCCGGCTTGTCTGAACTGTCAATTAGTTTGGCTCACAGTTCACCGTAACAAGGGGATTGGTAAACCATTCCCATTAGGTCCGTAAGGAAACTAGAAACTGGGGGATACCTTATATTTTCACTACTTGCTGTCAAATATTGCCTGAGATAGAAAAAAAAAAATTATGAAATTTGAAAAATTATTTGTAAAAAGTTTCAAGTCTTATCTCCAGAAGTAGAACATCTGATCACTGGCCCTTTGGATTGGTTGGTAACGTGTTTGTATATTGAGACATAGGTCCCATGTTTGAATCTTGACACTTTCTATAAATTCATGGTTGGTGAAATTGGGATTTCCCCTTTTGCTCTGATTAAATGATGGGTCAGACAACAAGGGGGCTACATCTATTATAGATTAGAGTTAGTTTTTAAGTCGTAGGATGATTTAATCTGATGATTTAGAAAGTACACCTTAAATATTCCTACAAATAAAATATTTTTCCTATGAGGTTACGGACCACGTGTTCGATTGTTTACTTCGCTGTGAGAATGGATGTACTATTTTTAAAAAGTGGTATATTAACTGGGTTTTTATTATTATTTGATCTTAATCATTATTTAGGATGCAGGCCTTTAGGTCTTTAGACAGTAAATGCATAGCTGTAAAAATAAAATTTTATCAATTAGAAGTAAAACCAATCAAGTATTGTTATATCGGCAGCTCTGGTTGCAGAGATAGTTTTTGACTTTTGGCCAAGAGGTTGGTCGAGTCCAGCTGACTGCCCTTTTTACACAATTATTTCTCCCATTTTCTTTCTAAATTAATATTGATATGAGACAAAACAGGAAGGCTCAGTGGTGTACATTGACACGTAAAGTCAAAGGTCTTGGACTCGATCCCCGTGTCCAGGTTATAATTTTTAACTTAATATAATTGGAATCAGCTATCATAACTGATCCTGTGGATAGCCTTTAAAACACCAATTTTATATTTCCTTATATATTGAGTAAAACTACCAAGTGTATTGCCTGCCGTTTAAGAGGAAGGTAATTGTAAGTGAACAGTGTGTACGAAGTCGTCTGTCCGGTAGGGGCTGTGTGTTGATGTTAAGCCCCATTTACAGATTCCGTATCCGTAAGATGCATAATAATCCGTAAGTGATCCACTCCACACGAACAGATTGCACTGTCCTTAATTCCTTAGTCCTTACCACTCTGTAGAAGTTGACTCAACCTTAACTCTCTAAGAACTAGTTGATAGCAAAGTAAGGGTGCAGGTGCATCGAAATAAAAACACCAATGGCATTTTCATAGCAATTAGACAAACTATCTCATGTTTTAAATATATTATTTTCTATTGTACGTACCTAACCTACCTTTCAAATGTAGACTATTATGGAAGTTTTATCAAAATATGTTGTCTGGTTAATTTCGTTAAGTAGTGTTCAGCTGGGACATCGTCTGCTTCCACCTAGAGCTCTAGAAAATTCCCCCTTGAAGAGTTTAATTGGACATTGTTTCTAACGTTCCCATTGGTTGTCAGAGTCACGTGATTACGGATACGTACTGTGTATACGCCATTTCCATTTCTAAGGACCATTAAGGACTATAGGGATACGGAGCTTACGGACTGTGTAGATTGGGCTATTTATTGTAAAGACAGAGGGGAAGAAAGTGGTGGTAACCTCGGTGTTGGTGCTTTGTTCAAGATATATTTTGGGAGAGATTGCTTGGCACTCGGGAGTTGACTGAGGAAGAAGACGGCAGGGAGGCCGTGGCAGCCCGGGCCCCTGAGGGGTGTTGACACTTCCTTTCCACGTAATGGTTCACAATAATCAAGTGTTTTAATAACAAGAGAATAAATAATTTAGAACTAAAAATAAATGGGTTGAGTTTGTTGTAGCCATACATTGAATAATCAGAAATCCTCAACCAAATTAATCAAATTTAACACAACGTGGGGTATACATTAAAAATCAGTGAGTGATCATGTATCAGTTTGTGATACAAATGAATTAATAATACGAAGTTCATGGCAGCATACTGTCAGTCACGAGTCGCCGTGAACTATGATTGTAAATAGCTCTGAGAGGCTGATACTTTCACCAACTACCACGTAGACACTCAATACACCAACAACTAGTGAACAATGATTGTAAATAGCTCTGAGAGGCTGATACTTTCACCAACTACCACATAGACACTCAATACACCAACAACTAGTGAACAATGATTGTAAATAGCTCTGAGAGGCTGAACTTTCACCAACTACCACGTAGACACTCAATACACCAACAACTAGTGAACAATGATTGTAAATAGCTCTGAAAGGCTGATACTTTCACCAACTACCACATAGACACTCAATACTCCAACAACTAGTGAACAATGACTGTAAATAGCTCTGAGAGGCTGATACTTTCACCAACTACCACATATACACTCAATACTCAAACGACTAGTGAACAATGATTGTAAATAGTTCTGAGAGGCTGATACTTTCACCAACTACCACATACACACTCAATACACCAACAACTAGTGAACAATGATTGTAAATAGCTCTGAAAGGCTGATACTTTCACCAACTACCACATACACACTCAATACACCAACAACTAGTGAACAATGATTGTAAATATCTCTGAAAGGCTGATACTTTCACCAACTACCACATACACACTCAATACACCAACAACTAGTGAACAATGATTGTAAATAGCTCTGAAAGGCTGATACTTTCACCAACTACCACATAGACACTCAATACACCAACAACTAGTGAACAATGATTGTAAATAGCTCTGAAAGGCTGATACTTTCACCAACTACCACATACACACTCAATACACCAACAACTAGTGAACAATGATTGTAAATAGCTCTGAGAGGCTAATACTTTCACCAACTACCACGTAGACACTCAATACACCAACGACTAGGGACCAATGATTGTAAATATCTCTGAGAGGCTGATACTTTCACCAACTACCACATAGACACTCAATACACCAATGACTAGGGAACAATGATTGTAAATATCTCTGAGAGGCTGATACTTTCACCAACTACCACATAGACACTCAATACACCAACAACTAGTGAACAATGATTGTAAATAGCTCTGAGAGGCTGATACTTTCACCAACTACCACGTAGACACTCAATACACCAATGACTAGGGAACAATGATTGTAAATATCTCTGAGAGGCTGATACTTTCACCGACTACCACATAGACACTCAATACACCAACAACTAGTGAACAATGATTGTAAATAGCTCTGAAAGGCTGATACTTTCACCAACTACCACATAGACACTCAATACACCAACAACTAGTGAATAATGGCCCTGTAAAGGAGGATGGCTTGGTATTAGAGAATTGGAGTTCAAAGCCAAACGTCCCGGTTTTTTTTACTGTATCCAAATTGTCATTTTTCACTTTATTGAATATTAGTGCAGCTTTCTATCAACTCTCCTTATCATGTCTCCATTGATTTGAAAGCCTAAGTTCCAAATAGCCAGTAGTGCCACCACAATATACCACTAAATAGATACCAATATCTGCCTTAGCGTTTTGCCAATTTTTTTTCTGTGATGCATTTAAAAATAGATGTATTTTACTGCATATAAATTTAAATTATCATAAAAAATCAAATTTGAAGTTAGCTATCTAAAAACCTACTTCAGTGGCCACATGGCTTAAGGTGCTACTTCTGTGTTAGACTGGAAGATAAGAAAATAGGGCTTCGAATCCCAGTCGGGTCTATTTAGGGTAGTTTTCCACAATGGCTTTCTAATTTTTTGTTTACGAAAATATGGGAAGGCATACACCTACTTTAAATTTAACTTTTCTCATCATTAGATTAAGTAATACATAATATGGGTATAACCTGAACAGGTAGTAAAAAGTGGTGATAAATAAAAAATAAATAAAATCTATCTAAAATTTAACTAAGCTTTTTTTTAAGTAAAATTGTTTTCATTTATTTTATTTGTTTTACAAAGTAATAGCTTAACTCGAGTTGAACAAATTTATTTCCGTATGGTTTATGAGAAAACACTCTAACATGCAGGCTTATATATATTTTAAATCCAGCTCCAAGAAACGATTTCATTTGATAGATTTAATAAATAAGTAGAAGGGAAAATCCCCCCTTTTAAAAAGAACCTTTTTAAACCTTTTCCTCAAGTAAAGTGACGAGACGATGGACGACTCCTGCTTTCAAGAACATGATAAATGGGTATAAATCTCTGTAGCAGATGACGTCACTCGAACTGGCCCTTCTATGTATCTCTCTCCCTCTACTCGTGCACACACACATACACACACACACACACACACACACAGCCACTGGTAAGCTCCTTAGAAGGAGGCTGAGAAGCATCGTTTCAAGCCCAATGGCTTCTCAAACAAGCGGAAAATGAATTTCTCCGGAGTTAATTTACGGATCGAGAGAAATGGGTAAAGGGAGTGAAATGGAGAACGATTGGCAAGAGGAGGAAGAATAGAGAGGAAGACGCTACTAAAGCTACAACTCTTGGGGATCAATCAGCATCGGCGTATGAAATTAACGCAGTCTTGCAAAACAAAGATAAGATTTAACGTTTTGAGGTGGGAGGCGTCGGGTTGGTTGGGTTTAAAGAGGGTGAGGGGGAGGGGTTGAAGGTTGTTGAAAGATGTTTCTTCACGGCCCTCTACTCATCGCGTCTTCTTGGGGAATGATTTCAAGAGATTGACGACTTTGACCCTGCGTCTTGGTGAAACTTGGTTCTTTGAGGTTTGAGGTGGTCGTTGGAATTTAACACGCTTTGACTAGAATTGAAATTACGCGAACTATGTTTTAATCGATCACATAACTTTTTGAGACTATTAGCTACGAACTTTTCATAAACAAAGGTGTTTTAGACTTCATTGCCAGCTCTTTTGAAGAAACAAAATAGCATGTTTGAATAGATAGGTACGTGGGTGTCAATTTCATTTAGTCTGGTTTGAGGGTGACGAGTAAGTTGTGGTTTGTATTCCTGATGAAATTTAAAGCGTTTCTATACATATTTTCTTCTCTACTTGATACAAATGTGAGTACAATTAATTCAAAACTCTTTACTACTTATCTTTCTAACCAATAAGTGTAATTTTGCATAGATCCCGGTTGGATAGTAGCAAGCTTAAAATAATATATATTTTTCTGGTAGGCTATTATTAGATTTCTTTAAATCTGTGAATTGAACAACTAAGGGTAAAAATATGAAAATTGCAAAATTTTAATTCAGGTTATTCAAATAAGAGAAAATTTTAATTTTACTGGAGGCCAACAGACATGTTGTCATCACTAATGGTGGTTCTATAATATACATTTCATTCAGTTTTTTTAACCGACTTAAAAAAAAGGAGGTTCTCAATTCGACCATTATGTTTGATTTTTCTTTGTGTATGTTCAAGCATATCTTTGTATCAGTTACACCAATTTGGATGATTATTTTTATTTTGTAGAGCAAGTTCCTCTGTAGGTCCCGTATGCGTTTAAATTGCATCCTCATCATAAACGACTTTGAGATCATTTTTTTCCTCGTTGCTTAGCATTGGATTGTTACAGTATGATAATAAAAAGCCTTATGTCATTCAGAAGATTGATGTTATTCCGACATTCAAAATATTTACACCATGTGAAAATTCATTAAAAAAAATGTTGCAGGTATTTTCGAAAACAAATTGTGTGTGGGTTAGGTGCGCCACTGCTGTGGTTATACAACTCTGTTACATATTGTACAACGTACTGTACATCAGCAAACACATTGATTGTCGATTGGAAAACGTTTTCGTCGGAAAAGGTCCTTCGGCTATGAGCTACTTGTCGCATAGTTTGTAAGAGACTATTTCTTTTGTAAGTCTCAATTAATATACGCTTGTGAATCATTGAAAGGCAATGTGATCGTTGTTCGGCAGTCTGATTTGATAGACGCTCTTCAATCAATGAGAGGTAGTGTGATCGCTGCTTATCAGTCTAATTAGATGGACTCCCGTGAATGAATGAGAGGGGGTGTGATCGTTGCTGGGCAGTCTGATTTGATAGACGCTCGTGAATCAATTAGAGGTGGTGTGATCGTTGCTTATCAGTCTAATTAGATGGACTCTCGTGAATGAATGAGAGGGGGTGTGATCGTTGCTTATCAGTCTAATTAGATGGACTCTCGTGAATGAATGAGAGGGGGGTGTGATCGTTGCTGGGCAGTCTCAATTGATAGACGCTCGTGAATCAATTAGAGGTGGTGTGATCGTTGCTTATCAGTCTAATTAGATGGACTCTCGTGAATGAATGAGAGGGGGTGTGATCGTTGCTGGGCAGTCTCAATTGATTGACGCTCGAGAATCAATTATAGGGGCTGTGATCGTTGCTCAGCAGTCTGATTTGATAGACGCTCGTGAATGAATGAGAGGGGGTGTGATCGTTGCTGGGCAGTCTCATTAGATGGACTCTCGTGAATGAATGAGAGGGGGTGTGATCGTTGCTGGGCAGTCTCATTTGATAGACGCTCTTGAATCAAATTGAGGTGATCTTCTTAATCGCACGTCATCTTTCTAGCAAACCTGGAATTAACATAGTCTCGCTTTCAAGAAAGCCTTATCTCACACTCGGTATGAGTCACTTAAGTTGTTTCTCTGAATTTCTTTTCTTATTTTTATCATTACGCAGGTCTCTCGCGTATTACGTTTTTTGCGAACGACTTTTTTTTCCATAGGGGCAGCGTTTTTCGTAGACCTACCCATAGTTTAAAAATGAAAATAAAAAATTTAAAATAAAATCATTTTATAAGAAAATCAAACCAACTGTAAAAACGCAATAAAAAGTAAAAAAATTGCAATATTTTTTAATTTTCAACTTTTTCAAGTCAGCGTCAAATTAATAACCAAAACAAACAACTACCTGTAACTTACTAACTAATTCACTTACTTAAGCAACTGTTGGTCATCATTAAAAGACTCAAACAGGAACTGGTTCACGAGCATTCCTATTGTTGAAAAACTTCTTCATGAGGAAAAATTCACTATTGTCAGTTTCATTTTGCAGTTCTGACTTGTGGGAGGATTAATATTACTACCCTTTCAGGTTATATGCCTTATGCTAATGTGTAATGGTAGGGTGATTGTGAGATGAAATGAAGGACCTACAGTTTAACATGGAATCCGAACCACGGTGGAGGCTTAGCATTCCACACATTCACAAGTTGTGATTAATACACGTCTTGTCAGAGGTGAAGGAAGGGTTTGGCAATTATTGTGGGTGAAAAATATAAGGCCAATATTCAAGTTTGTATAGTGTGTACTACAGTGTGTGTAAGGTTTGTAATTTGTAGGAAGTAGTTTACTTTATTTACAAATTTGGTGCTGAATTCATAAAGTGAAAATTTTAATCATATTGTGAAAAGTAGTATTTTTTTACCTTTTAGTGCGTATTTTTAACAGTTGATTTGATTTTTCAATGAACGAATTTAATTTTAATTTTGAAAGTATTACTTAGAACAATATTCAAAAAGTATTAAGCATTCATGTCTTGGAATATTATATCAAAGCAGTTTAAGGCCATTATACTCATGAATTTAAAAGTTATGTTTATGTTTATTGCGTCTGATTAATGAAGTAGAGAAGAAGAAAGAATAATTTAGAAAAAATGTATCCGCATTCACGTGGATAGAGAGCTATAAGCCAATTAGTAAAAATGCATAATCTGTGTTTCCAACCGCCATTCTAGCCTTGATATCCCCACCATTAGTGGTCTAGTATATTGAGAGAGTGACACCTTAGACAATGCGGCCATTTAAGCGAGTACCTACATTTTTTTATAATTATTACAATCTTCATATAGGATGACAATATCCTATGGAGACCATTAGATTATCTAGTAAACTATACGAATAATTATTAAAATAGTGTTCGTGTAATCATGTCGGACTACGTTTATTTCTGCAATAAACTAAACAAGTATAGAATAAAAGGTTGTAATACATTATAAATTCAATTTTATGTAATAATTATTTAATTCACCCACGTTTGTTGCAAATCTCATAATCTTTTTTGATACTCACATACTCACAGGCACTACCTAAAGTTTAAGAACTAGTGCCTTAAACAAAGCGACCATCAATTTGGGTGAAATTTTTAATTACATAATTAATTAGCCCACATCATACGGGTGTGTTGCGGCATGGTCTTATTTTAGGGTGGATGGGGGGCTCAAACTCCCCCAAAATGGCACACAAAGTAATAACTAAATAATAGTAGCCTAGATTACACTAAAAGCTATAAATTAATATTGGCCTATATTAATTAATCAAATAATGAGTGTTGCTAGCCAAGAAAATCTGGCAACAAGGATTTTCCAAGGAGTGGGTTTTTTACATCCATTATTGTTTCCAGCCTATGGTCTGGGCCAGTTTATTATTCAAGCAATATATTTTCCCGGCCTGTCGTAGCGTCATATGCCTTATAATCTATCTTAAGACCAGGACAGGTACAACATCCAGCCCCCGGCCATTAATTTATCACTGTGAATGTGTAAGCCCACATTTAACCAATGATACATTTTTTGGCCATACCAGGAATTGAACCCGGGACACTTAGCTCAGTGGACAGATATGCTACCGACTGGGCTAAGAAGTCGGCCTCCAGGGAGTGCTACCAATTATTTATTGCAAAAAGAGATTTGTTATTATTTCAATAATAATAATACAGATCATTTTTATTGTTCGGGAGAATGTGTTAGTTTGATTTTTTAAATAAATAAATAAATATATATATATATACCTATTGTAAACAGTTAAATTTTAATCAATTTCACTCCCTTGAACAACAGTGTTTTTAAAACCCCATTAGTGGTCAAATGGCTTAAGGCATCACTCTCGTGTTGGATTAGACTACCGATGACGGAGAGATTGGAATTATAATCTTGGTCGGGTGTTCTGAGGGCGGTTTTTGCCAAAAAAGAGGAGTAAGGAAACATTCTAGAGGTAATCTACCCTCATTTTCATGGAAGAAGAGGGTCAACCATTTAGGAAACACCACCCTCAGTAGACTCGACTGGGATTCGAGCCCCTAGCTAGCTCCCCGTCATCACCAGGCCAGTTTAAGGCCTAGTCTACACTAGCGGTTAAAACGCTAGCAACCACGCCCTTGAATGAAACCCTTGTTATCAAGTTAGAAAATAATTTTTCGTCTAGACCAGAGTTTTGACCGCTACCTCTAGAGGTGTTAAAACCGCCTAGTGGTAGTAACTCGAATCAAACTACACCAGGCGTTAACAGGCAGTTGTGCCTCAATGTCACAAGTCTTTCAGCAGGAATAATAAATACTCTTCCTCAAGATGGTATCACGTTTTGAAATATTTTCATTCACTAAACCAAGTAGCTCATAAAATGAAACCACAGACATTCTATAGTACAAAAATAGCTTTTCTGGGTACATTCTGTGATTTATAAACATAATATGAAACATAATAAATATAAATAAATATAAATAAATATAAATAAACATAATATAGCGAGTCCACGTCTCTTTTGACGAGTTTTTTTTTCTTTCGAGTTTCCTCCAACAAAATAAGTCCCGCAATACAGCCCGCCTGTACAGAGTCCATTTTTAAACCATTCTGCAAAAGTGGAAGCATTAACCGCGGCATTTAAACCGCTAGTGCAAAATCAGCAGCGTTATAGTAGCTGTTTAACAGTTGCATTTTGGCAGTCAGGAGTAGATTCAAGAGTTTGGGGGCGTAAGCTAGCGGCAAAACCGCCGCGTTTTAACCTCTAGTGTATAACCGGCCTAGCACGTGAGTGTCGCCTTAGAGCAGGGGTCTGCAATCTTTTTGACCACGATCGATTTAGAGATCAAAATTCCCGCCATCACCCACCGTTTCTTCATTCTATGCTTACATATTATTTTTGTCAATACATTTTATAAATAAATCTTAATTTCAATATTTCCTCAATAGCATGCCTAAAAGATTTAAAGAATAAATAAAAGGTTCATTTGTACATTTATTATTTGATTTTCTTAAGACATTAATTAAACTACCGATTAAGACCGATCAAGTTAATTTTGGTCTTAGTCAAATA
Organism: Timema cristinae; assembly: GCA_039000515.1. Classification (NCBI taxonomy): domain Eukaryota; kingdom Metazoa; phylum Arthropoda; class Insecta; order Phasmatodea; family Timematidae; genus Timema; species Timema cristinae. The sequence goes on along the minus strand of JBCFYV010000003.1, from coordinate 23,779,777 downwards.
TTATTTGAGAGTTCTTAGCACATATATGGATTTATAAGACCCAAAGATTGATATGAATGACTTAAAAGTTTCCTCACCTGAGCTAATGAAAATGTTCGTGAGATCAACCAGTTGCTAACCCCTGTTCTGGAGCATTCGCTCACTTAAGGTGGGATGGAAGAATGTGAGGAAGAAAACAGTGTTTTTTCAGTTTTTATGGCAAAATAATTTTTTTAGCCAAAACAAATCAAATATTTCTCCAGTACAAACATAGAATTTAATTTTCTTCACATTATGACCTCAACATTTCTTGAATATTTTTCAAGGGCGTCTTGGAATTTAGTGACAACTTTTTCTTTTCATTTGAAAAGTTTCTCATCTAATGCTGCTATGCTCATGACAGATATTCAACAACTGTTGATATAACCATGGGAAGAAAATTAAACACTATGTTTGTATTGGAGCAATATTTTATTTACTTTAGACAAAAAAAAATGTTTTTGCTATAAAAACTTCAAAAACACTGTCCTTTTCTTGCGTCCCCTTCCATCCCACCTTTGGCGAGTACTATTATATTGAATCAAAATCTAAAATACGTACACTTTCTTTTATTGTTTCCCTTAATTACTTTCTTTGCCAAATTTCCACATAAATTAGACATTTTCCTTTCAAGATGTTCCTGTACAGTAAATTTCCAAGTCGATTGTGTTCATTTGAATTGACAAAGTTTATCTTTATATGTAGTTGTCATAATTCCTAAATTATTATATGTACCCTTTAATTTGTTATTAAAATATGTACCTTTCATCAATTTAATTTGTGACTATCGTTCCCTAAAATTAAAGCAAAGTTGTTATTGAGTCGTGCAAGCGTACTTCGTAACAAGCGGTAGCTTAGCATAAAAAGAATATGGACACAAAAGAAGAGCGCAACACTCCCCCTCACTCCCTTTTCATCCCCTCCCCTTAACCCCCTCTTGTAGCAATATTCACCTGCAACCAACTCGAGCGTGGGCACAAAAGGAGAAGAATTCCTCTTTCACAGTTCACTCGTGAGGAAGTATCGCTTGATCATTTCGCCAATTAGTTGCTTGGAGGATCTACCGTACAACGCGCTGGGATCGCCAAGGTGCTCGCGTCTGATTGGCACACATACACCCTCTTGAAACAGGTGAGCGTCGCGCTCCGTCGAACCGCGTGTGTCGTACACACGACGCGCTTGTTGAGCACCTAATAACTACACTCTTGCATGTGTGTGTGTGTGTGTGTGTGTGTGTGTTTGAGAAAGGAATGCGTATTAATGTAGTTACCCCTCTTAACATTCATCCAACAGCCCCTCTCCCTTCCCCCATTTGACTAACCCACCCCTCTTAGCAAGGCAGACAAGAGACGGTGACACGATGCGTGTGAAGAGGGTGGGATTGTGCAGATGACTCAGGAACACAGACACCTGAAATCTAGCACAACATTTGTCAAACTAAATCATAAGATCGAGCCTTTTATTTCGGTTCTATTTATCCAAGTTTGATAAAAAAAAAAGGGTAGTCACGAATCCTTGGCCCTTTTGATATACTGTTGGGTCCCCATGAATGAAATCGGTTTGATACTTAATTATTGTCATAAGCTAGAGTAGTTGTGGGTTATATTCGTAAAAATAGTTTCAGCAAAAAAAGAAAGAAATATAGAATAAGGAATAATAGTAGAATTATTTACTATTACCATTTCATTTTCAATTTCTTTCACTATAGTGCCCTAATGACAGTCACAAGACCTAGCATATCACATGCCAACGCTGAAAAAAATACACGAATACCTTGGAATAAATACTCAGGGAAACAAAATTTAATTAAGTAAAACAACAAATATAAATATATCATATTCTGAAAATATAAAAATGACACCTGGCCATGGGAATCGAGCCCGGGACCTTTGGCTTATTCCTTGGTTCAATTCCCGTGTCCAGGTTTCATTTTTAAATTTCCATAATATTATATCTGGATGGAGTAATCCTCACTAAAACCATAAATAATAGCTTTGGCTATTTGATTCTTAAATATAAATATAGCTAATCATTAACGATAGATAGCCTATTTTAAGTTTTAAATTCAGCAAATTTATGGATTCCTGAAAGATATTAGAGATGCAAAGATTTTAAGTTGTTCAGATTCTGAAATTTGATAGCAAATAATGTCTAATATCATATCTTAATTTTTTAGAGATAATTATATGGGTATTTAATAAATTAGTTTAGTAGTAGACTAATTTAACCCTGCAAATTTTATTACCAGGACTCATACCATTTCTTTTAGTATTTAAATGAATGTGTGTGTGTGTGTATATATATATAAACAAAACTTGTCAAAATAGATAGTTTGGGTCACCTATAATGAAGAGTTCTAGGTTCTAATCTCAGCTGGGTCAACTAAATGCGATTTTTCACATGTGATTCATCAATTTAGTAAGTCAGTTTACTCTTCCTGCTAATGCAGCTGCACTTTATCTAAATTACCGTCTTCATCCCAACCATAATTAAGACCATTCAACAGTAAAAATTATATTGCACAAATTTAACACGTCTATAATAATTATAAGTTATAAATAGTGGTTCAATCATTTCAAATCATTACAATTCCTGTGTTATGGGGGGTCAGACTTGCTATTTAATGTTTTTCATGTACAATTGTTAAGGTAAAGTAATTAGTGTATGGGGTTGAAATTTTGTATAACTAGATGCATAGGAGGTGTATACAATGACATATTTATAATAATATGTTAAATAAAAATTAATTTTTGGTGTATAAACATATTAAAAGTTGTTCTGTCTGTACCCCAATAATTTATCTCATTTTGCTGAACACAATGTCATTACTGAGAATTAATTTGGTTTTGTAACCTAACTCTAATAAGTCAGTTAATTAACATTAAATAATAGTTGTGAAACACATATGAATTAAAAATGAACAATTTAAAATTAACCTATTTTCTAGAATTTGAGATTTGGATTTAGAGCTCTTATATAAAATTAATATTTTAATTTTTTTAAATGGAATTCGAACTATATGAATACTAATTAGCATTATCTTGATACAAACCTAAGTAATTACACGCCTACTCCAAATAAGTATTAACAATCTTTCAAATTAGTTTAAACTGTATCTTACTTACATTAAAATCAATTTGATATTTTATTAACTTGTTTAAAAGTGCAATCCATTTTCTTACTGGAGTCATAGACGTACTAAAAAGTAACTATTCATTGACCCGTGTATATTTTCTCATCTAATATAGTAACTAAATATCTAAGTTAACGAACCCGCCTCGATGGCGTAGTTGGCTAGCGCTTTTGTCATGTTGAGCTCGACTGCTGAGGACGGGGAGATCGAGGTTCGAATCTCGGTCGGGTGAACTGGGGGTGGTTTTTCCTAAATGGTTTTCCACTATCCCTCCATGCAAATGCGGGTTCACTTCCTCCAATTCAACCTTCCCAATTCCTAAATCCATTAACGTAATTAGTATTTAAGCATATAACCCGATCGGGTAGTAAGACGCGGTGCTAAATTTATTATTATTATTATTATTATTATTATTATTATTATTATTATTATTATTAAGTTAACGATGGTTGACTATGACTTATGAGTCTAAGGTACCCTAGTATGATAATAAGTGGTGATGTTTATAAAATCGTCTTGTTATCGAATCAGTAAATACCGAGCTGCTAGGGATGGGCTGTCTTCGGCAAATTCAGTTTGTAAACGATGTACTGATATAGTATATTTGTTTAGGAGGTGCATTTTAAATATACCCATAAAAATTACTTCTTGTTGAAAACAAGGGTTACCATATTTGTGGGATCAAAAAGAGGACACGCTATAAAAATAGTTAATTTTCTGTTAAAAAGTACAAAAATACCATGAATTTTTTATTAAGAAAAGGAAAAAATGAGTTAAATTAGTACAATAAAATATGCGTAAAATCAAGGTCAGAGTTAGAGGAGGCCCAATGGCACATACAAAACAGGGGATCCTAGAAATGCCAATTTGCACTCTATATTATTTTAGGGCTAACTTTTATTTTTTCAAGACAACTAAAAAGCGTTATCATACTATAGAACTCTTGAAATTAAATTCTTCCACAAAATTTTACATTCAGACTTATTATGGCTGGCTACACTGTTTTCTAACTTTCTTTTTAAGCGTAATGAAAATACCAGACTTCACGTTGCATTACTTAGCAGTTAAAAGACTTAAAAAATTAAATTAATAAATAGTTTGACCCAATATGTTTCATACCAATCCTACTCCAAATAGCGCAAAACATTCGGTAAACGTCTGGCACCCTCCTGCTAGTGTTAATTTGGTGAAGCGTCACCACCTCTACTTGGCCGAAATCAGGAACATTCGAGACCTCCCACTATTGTTAGATAGGAGCAGAGTCACCCTCTCCAGAGTACACTCGCCAGAGGTCAGGAACATTCGAGAAATCCCGCTAGTGTTAGATGAGATTAGAATCACAATCTCCACTCACCAGAGGTCAGGAATATTTGAGAAATCCCGCTAGTGTTAGATGAGATTAGAATAACCACCTCCACTCGCCGAAGATCAGAAACATTTTAGAAATCCCGCTAGTGTTAGATGTGATTAGAGTAACCATCTCCACTCGCCGAAGATTAGGAACATTTTAGAAATCCCGCTAGCGCTAGACGAGAGCAGAATAACAATCTCCATTCACTAAAAATCAGCTGACGGGATAGAAGATTTACAATATAAGCTAAATTTACTTTAATTATATAAGCCCACGCATCTTTATCGTTCCGAGTCTCCACACCTATAAACACCTTAAGAATCACTGTTAAGAAACACTCAGCAACATTACAAGCGAAATTATGATCAACTAAAGAGAGGAGAAACTCGAAAAAAAATTAGAGAACAGTGACTCATTTGAGAAGTTTCGATAACTGCTGGTATGCTACTGCTATCACTACACTCTAATTTTTATCCAGAATTTACTAGCTCTACTCTCACGTATTCATACTTAAGTCATGTGATCTGTACTGCCTTGGCCACACAGACCGCTACGCTACGGACACCCGCTATGGATTCTACGGAGGCTACACTTGGTGGCCACCTACAAAATTACGATGCGGTCGTTTCCACCCGTCCTCACCAAATATGGCGTGTGTTCATAGTGTACCGTGGGACTGTGATCATTCTAATGAGAATATTTTACTTTCATCATCGCTCAAATAGACAGTATATAGTAGTAGACATGTTGTATAACACTAATATTTACTAATTTATTCAATTAAAGTTTCCGACATACTGTAGTTAAAAGTACAAGAGAAAAAAAATTAGTATAGTGCAAGTAGAGTAGAAAAATACCTAATGAAAACTATAACAAAAAGTTTAGACCAGATATGTCAATGAAACTAACCTACAAACACACGAGATTGCTTGTTTTGCGTATGCGCGTGGTCTGCTACACCCCCCAAAAATCCTTCTCCTCGGATTGCTAGATATGCGTCCGACGTAACAAGTGTAGCGTATGTAGCATCCGCGGCACAGTATGGCCACAACCACTGTATAATGGGGTTACGATATTTTTGACTTTTTACTCGTAGCGAGTGTAGTGTCCGTATTTGTCTGTGTGACCAAGGCAAATGTCATTTTTGATAGATATGCTATTATTAACACAAATAAAATAATATCAGAAATATTTTAAAAATCAATCAATGTTATCCTATTTTTTTTTATTCTATAAAAGCTTCATCTTATAAAAATCTTACTGTACCATATGAAATATAGTATCATCACTGATCCGATTTTTCTTTTCTTCTTAGCCGCATCTTTGTTTTAAATCCTTGAAGTAAGTATTAGTTTTTTTTTATCTAGAAGGTTTGGATTTTGATGACATGTCATCTTTTTATTGGTTCATCACATACAATGCTCATAAGTATATAAACTTTATTCATAATCCCCCGGTTGTATAAATGTAAATTTTATAGGTCATTTTTTGGTGGTTTTGTGTCATGTTGGGATTTTAGGCCATTTTTCTTGGTTTGCTTTCTTTTAGAGCCATTTTTATGAGTTTTTTAGTCAATTGTAAGCATTTTTTAGTCATTTTAAGGCATTCATGTTGAATAAGTATATTTTTTAATATAATCGATATTTTACAAACGTATACATTTTTTCGACCCAATTGTCGGAATGAGAATAGAGTGAATGGAACGAACTTTTGTCTCCTCTTAGCTTTTCTGGTTGTAAAACACATATTCCTGGTGAGACACTGTAACTAGGCTGGGGAGTGTTACTTTGGGAGGGAGTAGCTACTACTTCTGAAGCAGGTTTTGGCAAAACTCTATTATATTTATCAGAATGCAAGAGTTTATTTGTTAAAGGCTTTTCATTGCCAATGTATTTTTGAATTTACTTTGAAAAGCACTTGTTTGATTTAGTAGTGTGTATTTATTACTACTTTTTGTTAATAATTTTAGATACATTTTTGAAAACCTAATAATTTTTTTAGTTGTTTAGATCATTTAATAGGTTTTCTTAACATTTTTAGGTCATCAAAATCTTGGTCCTGTTATCAATTAAGCTTAATCTAGATTGGAACCAATTGTGTACTTAAAAGACGAATGTTGTCGGAATCCCTTTATCATTAATAAAAAACACAATTAACTTAGTATATTGTGAGGCATTACGATAATATTTGTCCAATTTAATTTATAGAGATAACATTATTTAAATGTTGCGCCTAATATTGAGTTGGAGCAAATAAACCATAAAAATGTTCTCTCCAACTGCGTATTCTCTGTTTAGTGAATGTGGATCCAGGCGCATCTTTAGAAGTTGCGCTGGAGCATCTGTTGACATCCGGTAGTGAATCCAGGCCCAGTGGTGCAAATAGCAAGCTCACGTCACGTGACTGAACAATGTTACCACTTCATATAGAAGTGGCCCGCCACGTGTCGTCTCAATCACCTTGGCCGGGCGTCTCACCTCTCAACAAACACGAAAGGCACGGCAATATTGAATAGAGTTTAATTAAAATATGTCGGTCTTGTCTTGCTGGCTGGTCGTTGAAGGGAAGGTCGAGTTCCTGCCAGAAAGTTATAATTTTCCTTGTCATATTTTTATACTAATTTTATTAATCAGTGTCAATAAATAAGGTCTGATATAAGGATGTGTGGGAATCATAGAGTTATCCACACGTCCATCAGAGACTGTGCCTTAAACTACGAGTGATGAATGATCCTTACCACAGGACGAATCTTGTAATAAATCAGTAGTAGATAAATCCAAGGGTCCCGGGTTTTATTCCAGGTGTCCAAGTGTAATTTTACAATTTACCACCCGCCTCGGTGGCGTAGTTGGCTAACGCGCTTATCGTGTTGAGCTCGACTGCTGAGGACGGGGAGATCTAGGTTCGAATCACGGTCGGGTGAACTGGGGGTGGTTTTTCCTAAATGGTTTTCCACTCTCCCTCCCCACAAATGCGGGTTCACTTCCTCTAATTCAACCTTCCCAATTCCTAATCCATTAGCGTAATTAGTATTTAAAGCGTATAACCCAAACGGGTAGTAAGACGCGGTGCTAAATATTATTATTATTATTATTATTACAATTTACCAAAAAACAAACTAGGTTATGAACACAGGTTTGATCATTCATTTTCAATTAATAGTATTCTATTGATCTGTAAACATATACAGCAGGGTAAATAGTACAATTGTTAAATCAAATATGTGCACATACGCCAACTCAATTTGGAATTTCTTGACTAGCTTTAAAGTGATATTATATTTGATTAGCTTACTGTCTCATATGCATCCTAAGCGACCATATCTGTAGTCTAGTGGTCAGAGTTCTTGGCTACATATCCAAAGGGGGGGATCTTTAGTGCTTATAGATATTTCTGTGAAATAGTGGATCTGGAACGGGGTCAACTCAGCCTCGTGAAGACAAATGAAGATCTACTTGAATTAAAAAAGTAGCTGTTTAGGTCTATAAAACTGAGATTAACGGTTGGAGCGTTCGTTGTATTGAGCATATGACACCCTCTATCAGCATAAGTTGGCACTGTCTTCACCCACAGACTGGCCTCTCGGTAGGTATGGCTGTGTTGTGGACTGACACTATGGAGTTTATGTATCATAAGCTGATATGTGATGGTTGTCCACAGGATCTGTCCTCTTACTACAATAACATAGTATAGCTGAGCCATATTGGTTTAGTTATAGAGCGTTGGATGCGCAGTACCGGTTTCCGGACTCTAGACCTGTGTTAAGGTTATCATTTTTCACATAATTGAATTTGAATAAATTGTGTGTGGATAAAAATGAAGGGGTAGGCCATGTAAGACGTGGCTAAATGTTGTAGACGAATGTGTGAAAAAGAGGAATACATTCGACTCTGGTTTTATTGAACTCAGCTGTAGTGAACATTCGGCCAAAGTGAATCTAGTTCATTGGTCCCAACCCACACACATTTTAAAGTGTGTCGAAAAATTATTTTATAATTAATCCTCAACTTCAATTTTAGCTAACGGAAAAATTGAAACTTTCAATAAGAAAAGTCATTCTAACATTATAAGTTTTAGTTCTTTAAAATTATAACTTTTTGGTTGCGGGAGGGTTGAGGTTAAACAGTCACTCCACTTATTGACACGACTTAAGTTTTAATACCTTTGTCAGCGGAACTAATAAAACAGGAGTTACAGGACAGTGAATGACCGTCTGTGACCATTTAACAATTGTGTTCACTAATACTCTTCTTCGAGAGGGTATATGGAACTCAAAAATTATACTTTTCTACTCAATTTAGACTTTTGAATGCATGGATAGTGGGGAATCAAGTGTGTAAAAGGCACAGACTCTAGAGAAGGATCTGAGAAAAATATTAACTAAATCGGTATACAGTAAACAACAGAATATAACTAGTTTTTTAAGACTAATTATTAAATTTCAATAAAGATCGAGTGTATTTTAACTCTTATTTTGTTTGTTACTAACCCATTACTTTCATATTGAAAAAAATCAGTTTTAGTGAAATTTTGGATATAGTTAACAAAATATCTTAGTCCATAGAGGTTCATTATAACCAGAGTTGACTGTATTAAGAGTTTTAAGAATAAAAGATAATGCATGACTCGCTGTATTGATGTTGTTGACGCGAAGGAAGTATGCACGGATAGGGAAGTATGGAGAATTTAGTGAGGATGTATTAAATATGGACTTGTTTTTTGAGCTATATGCACAGTTTATTGCCTTCTCTGTGAGGGGATGACATGATTATGTATGTATATTATTTGTTTTTTATCCTTTCTCAAGTATTATATATATATCCTTAACATTTTAATAGTAGCCCCTGCCCTCTTCACTCAATAAAACACACAGTTTTCTAATTTATAGTTTATTTCTTTAGGAGATCAACTATAGATCCTGACTTTAAATATTGGTTAAATTAGTATTTTTAGGGGTTTGAGGTATGGAATATTGGTTTGGGGGTGAGAAAGTATAGGATTTGCTGGTATTAATCTTTATTATATATGTAGGCCAAAGTTGTAATTGTGTGGTGTTGAAGTAAATGTTTGTAAAGGGGTGTATTTTTGAAGCCTAAATTAGTCGTATTTGTACCACATTCATGAAGTGTAGAAGTTAAAAGTATTTTCTAAGCTATTTTACTTTAAAGCATCTATATTAATAATATTTATGGTATTATAATATGAAGGAAGATAGGAAGACCCCGTAATTTCTGGCATATATTATAGAAGCTACATTAAGATTTATATATTCTGTAACTGTCGGAGTGTGTTATAAAATCACTTTTGACACCATAATACACTATTTTTATTTTTTTACTCGAAAATATCCAGTGATCGCAAGACACGTTAAGTACTGTTCACCTATATATACATTGGAAGTTTTTACATGTGTAGTGCCTATGTAAGGTATATCTCCGAATATTAAGGAAACAAAAAAGGTTTAAACCCGATATTTAAGACTTTTTCAGAACCTCGTCTTAATTCGCGTTCGTGCTATCCGCTTAGTCATGGTATTTCAGTGGATTGGTATTACACATTAGACCAATATTACAAGTGTTCCCAGTTGTAATTATTACCTTGGTGGACACATTTACAAGAACTCTGATACCCTAATGGGAATATATTATCATCACCTGTGATCCTCTGTTTGGTGTGCGATTACCGTTAGACTTTGGTCTGCAAACGGTGCCTAAAATATAGATTAATGCTTTTAAAACATTTCTATACTTGCAAGAATAGCTTTGAGGAAAATAAGGAAAATCTATTTATGTTATGATTAAGTTTAAAAA